>QGML01000260.1:0-21240 GCA_007825375.1 Lachnellula willkommii | reverse complement strand
CCTTGCAAAACCCATGGGTACCTATAGGTATCCATAGGTCGGGTCCCCTATGGTTGGGTCCGGGTCCTAACCTTAGACCTATGGGGGACCCATGGTGACCCCTAGCTAGCATATTTTCTCGTCTCTTCATCCGGCTTTGATAAGACTTTTCTAGACGGGCCCACTATCCCCCACATCTGTTCCGAACGAAAGTCCTCACAGAAATGGCGTTTCCAGTAGCAAATTTACAAAGTTACTATACAGTCTCTCTATGAAACTCAACTTTAGTTAAATGGACTTAAAAGGATATTCTACCCAACACAAACTTGAATTTATTTAAGTGTAGGTAAGCCTCCTTAGGTTGCTTGAGAAATGTACTCACACCAGTATCATTTCACTATATCTAGGCACTTCTATGATGTCCACCAGGGCATCGCACAGCAGATCCTCCGAACAATCGGGAGATCGTTCGAAGTGACTTTCCACTAAAGAGAAAATATCCAGCATTCTTCGTAGTCTCAGTAAGTTTTGGACTCGAGTATATCGATAGTAAATAAACAAACTTGAAAAAGGCTATTGTTTTCGAACTCTAAATGGCGGGTTCGGAACAGTTACCCGGGCGGCAAAAGCCCTTGCAGCCCGCCGTGGCTGGGTCTAATCATGGTGATTGGGGATTTTTATGCGAATGAATCTCCAGAGCGGCACAAAACCGTTTCCCGCTCGTGCCAGATATGATTAAATATAGCTTAGGTCCGCCGCCCGGGTTGGCGGTGCACTTTAAAGTGACAGCTATTACTTATACTTCGTCGCGGCCCGCGGGCCTAGCTATTCTGCTAAGAAGACCAAGGCAAGGAGGCTTTGCATCGGTGCCTATTATCACAATGTCACACCATTTGTCCGCATGTTGGGTGGATAGTTAAGCCTAGAATGAAGTACAGTACAGATAGAGATTGCAATCAGAACGTTTCCCGTCGGTTTTCGTGGCTGAAAGCCTCACACTATTCCTTTGGACGGAAAGCTTATAATACGTAAACTCCACCGCTAGCACGTACCATCTCACGGTCTTCTCCACAGCGAACCCCGCTTCCATCCCTGCTTGTAGTTGCAAAAATTCAACGGCATAGTTTCACGCAACTCTTAATTCAGAAGTTCTATAGATGTTCATTTTGTACCTACGATCCTGTGACATCTAAAGAGGCTGTCCCCCGAAGATCCTGAATAGCGAACACGAATTTCACCTGCCGTGAAACAATACAGATGCATATTCCCGGACGGTTCGAGTTGTTTAGCTACAGCATTATGGTGCCCCCTATGCAGGGGATTGAAGTCTAATAAGTCGCTCGCTAAGACGGACTCAGCATAAGTTAAGTTACTTTAGGAAAAGCCCCGTCCGTGGGCAAACCAAACCTCCACAATCTCTCCACGGATGAAAAAGGTGGCGGAATGAGTGAGTTTTAGTGACCTATTCCGCCTATTTTCATCCGCTGTCAACCCGCCTAGAGACTGTGCTTACTCGTAGATTCCCTATTACTTACTCGAGTAGCGTCCGTGCACGTCATTGCCAAATAAATAGCCTGACCCGGGAGATCGTCTAACGTAAAATGGCTATACCATCTCCGATCCCTTTTTTCACCAAGTCTGATTGGCTTCGCTTAAATACCTTATTCTATGGAGTGAGATGCTACCTCTGATAGGGGGGCCAACACGACTCGGGCCTTGAACATATATACTCTCTTGGGCCTCAGGGAAGTTGGTGATAAAGCATTCATACTTTTTTAGAAGTTGAACGAGTGCAACCTACAATGGCAGTGCCCAGTCGTGCACCTCAAATCCTAGTGGGAAATATCATCCCTCAGATCTTTGCAAGTCTGTTTGTCATAGCACGGATGATTACCAAGATACGGATAACAAGAGCATGGGGAGCCGACGATACGGTGCTGGTAATCGCGTGGGTAAGTTACTTACTCTCTCTTATTTGGAACTCGAATTTATGACGACCTTGAAACTAACTCTCTAAAAGCTTTGCTCCTTAGCCTTGACCATCCTAGCCTGCCTCGAGACTCGATACGGCGCCGGCAAGCATCTTCACGATGTCCCTTTTACCTCTCTAGAAGCTGGATTAAATCTTGAATACGGAACGCGCATTACCTACTTTTTGGCGCTCGGCTTCACCAAGGTCTCCATATGTCTCTTCTATCTGCGAGTGTTTCGCGAACGCTACAGTCGGATAATAGCCATGGGTACAATGGGGTTCACTATTCTTTTTACAGTTCCCACTGTGCTTGTGAGTATCTTCCAGTGCAACCCTGTCAGAGGCTTTTGGGATAAAACAATCAAGTCTACCTGTTTCAACACAAACCCCAACCTTTACGCATCAGCAGCGTGCAATATAGCTGCGGACACTGTACTAATAATTCTCGTCGTCTTCTCTGTCCTACCTTTGAAACTCGTGCGAAGGCAGAAGATAGTGCTTCTGATTGTTATCTCGTCGGGCTGGCTGTAAGGGAAACCCCTACATGCTGTTTCGAATAATCAACTCTAATCTGTTCATAGTGCGGTCGTTGCGAGTATAATTCGGATTGCTCGTATTTCGCAAGTCCTTATAGAAGGAGTGACAGACTACACCTGTTAGTAAATGTGTCTGCTTTTTCTATACCTAGGCTAATATATTCTTAGGGGTTTCGTACGATTCGAGTATATGGTCTGCTGTGGATGTTGATATTGGGCTATTCTGTACCGCTGCTCCGTCTATCAAACCGCTTCTTCGAAAAATCTTCCCACGCTTGATGGGAACCTTTTCAGGCAAACTCAGCAGCAGTGCCTTCCCACATTCAAATTCGCACACAGCACGCAGAACGAATAATAGTGGCGGCTTTGAGCTCAGCTCCCAGATAGGAACCAAGAGCGACATCACTGCTAATAAATACTGGGGTGGCTCGAAGACTGCCAATGACAGTCAGGAAGCTTTGCAAATAGATGGCATTATGAAGAGTACCACGGTGAAGGTTGATTCAGAGGCTATTTCAGGCACACGCCACACAAGCCACACAAGTCACACAAGCCACCAGAGCAGAGAAAGTTTGAGTAGTACTGAATATGCACCGGTATAAAGGACATCTACTGTTGAAATGTTTCACGTTGACTTAAGAGTCAACTCTATGAGACCTTCAGCTTGCAACACACTGTAATGCCGGCATCGTACTTATAGAACGGGGCTTAAGCTTAGAGGTGGCGGCGCGAATACTACTGTTATTTGTAAAGATAGTAATAATAAGATTTTAACTGTTCCTGGGGCTGCTAGGCTTCATGTTTCGATAAACAAAGCCTATAGAATCAAGAGCGCTGATAGCGTGCAAGAAGTCGGTTATCACGCCTTTTTCTAATCCCTATTATCACAAATACCAGATCAGCCTGGGTGTTTGTCTTCAGGTTGATTTGAGTGTATCAGCCACAAATATAGCGTCGTGCAGAGGTGTGCTGAAAAGGCCCCACGTCTCTATATCATGATTGCTAGCTTCTATGAATCAATCTGCCACAGTGCCAGCAGAGTTTGCATCCTTGTATTTCCATATCGCTCATAGAAGCACTAAAAAGGGGTCATAGATAATTGATTGTGAGTATATCGCCAGTCATTCAAGTTCTTGGCTAGTATATAATCTACACTGGAAATGCACATCTTAGAGTTCTTCGACCAAAAACCAGTACTTCTATAAATCCTTTTCTTGTCATGACAGCCATGTTCACCATAGAGTACATCCCCGATAAAATAGGCAAAGGCTGGCGAGCAACCCAGAATATCCCTGCCAATTCGCTCATACTAGCAGAAGATCCTCTCGTCATTCTCACCAAATGGGGATCCGAAGCAAGCATGTTAGCCAAGTTGAACATGTTGGCCCTAGATAAACAACAGGCTTTCTACTCCCTCTATAATTATTACCCAGAAGAGCTAGGGACGGCTCAGGGGATTACGGCGACAAACAGTTTCTCAGCTGGAGAAAACAGTCCTGAAACTATCGTTTATGAGAAAATGAGCCGCATTAATCACAGCTGCCGCCCTAATGCCGTTTATAAATGTGACTCTAGTTCTGGGGTTCAAAGGCTTCATGCTGTAAGGGATATCGCACAGGGGGAAGAAATCACAATCGACTACGGATTCAATGCAAAGATGCCGTTTGAAACTCGTCAAGCGCTGATTCGAGTAAGATACGGATTTGATTGCAAGTGCGAGTTATGTGTTATAGGTAAGTGAACAGAGCATTTAGATAGAGCATACATGCAATGTTTCTTGGACGCTTGACTTGCTTCTGACCTAAGGGATATAGACGAAGTCTTAGACCGAAGCGTATAGAGCTTGTTTAAGGAGCTGGAAGGTTACTATGTGTTGTTTTTCTAGAGTATTAGCGATAATGAATACTTCTATCCTCTAATTCCCAGTGCTAGTGTCTTCTATGGAGAGGTTCCAAGGGTATAAGTTATAATAAGCAAAAGGAAATTTTCGGCACGCCTAAAGAGCTTCGTGCCATTGCATCACACTTTAATAATAAAAGGAGATAAATTTTGGGCTTAGCTTTGAAAACCTGCCTACTAGCGAACCGGCTTATATTAAGCAGCTCACTATAGGAAGTCCAAATTTAACCTTGAAATCGATACCGTGCACGACGTACTACTATAAATGCAACTACAGTACACTAAGAATACTAAACCCCAGCTCCAAACCCGCGAATAATCCCATCTAATATCCTTTACCTCCTAGCAAACTCCACATCTTTCTAATACTTCAGGCGCGCTCTTATAAAACCCCGCCCGTCCCCTTGAAGTTTTAAATCCGACTAACTCCTGAAGCTCCCGCTTTTACAGCTCTAGTATACACTTCCACCAAAAACTTACATCGACGAACAATCATTGGACATTTTATCAGTCAAGTTCAAAAGAAAAATCAACACCCCCTAGGAGTTTAGCTATGACCGCCTTCCCACTTAAGCAATAGCCCCAGCCTAAACCTCATAATCACATTGCATCATGCACACCAACACCTCAGTCGAGATCGAAATACACTTGCACTAGTACCTCTTCCTCTGTATAAAAATAAAAATCTATGACTGGAAAAAGATTCAAATTTACTCTTGCTGTCTGTTATTCACAATCAATAAGACGGTTCGAAGCTGCACAATAACAACGTCTACTTATTGACTTCTTCTCTGATAATAGGAACGACTTCAATCACACGCACTTTCTATTTAATTCAATAGACTAGTGTAAAGACAGAGAGGTACGGAATAGGCTTAGTGCGGGGCGAGTTCAGGTACATAAAAGCCGTTCAGTCATCCGGAAACTTATTATCCCTGATAACAACCTCGAGGTATGCTCTTCTTCACACAAATATTTTGGAATTCCACAAACTGATGATAATAGGACTTGACCTGACCCTTATTTCAAGGGGAAATCCTAGACACTTGCCTATTCACATCTCGCTTGTCGAATATCTACCCACTTGCACAAGGCTGCCGCCTGCCTACTAGGCTGCCACCGATCTAGCCTGGCAAGGATTATCTACCTATCCATACCACGACAACATCCCTCCCCTTCCCCTTCCCCCAACCCAAATCAATTTATACTATCGATCTATCCATCTATCCTCAAACATGGCGTCCAACGACGGGAAAAAACTCACCGTCTTCGGGCTTGGATTTCGCGAACACCACGGCCTACGCATGCAGCAACTGCTGCGAGAATTCCAGCAACTGCCCACGAACCCAGGCGATCGTGCCGCGCTGTTCACGGGGCTCTTTGCGCTGGCTAAAGAGCTGACGGATGATCAGGTGCGGGATATTCAGCCTTGGTTGCAGAATGGGGGGGAGTTTCCGAAGCACGTGGTGCCGGCTCCTGTTGTGCAACAGGGTATGGGTGTGCAGTCACTTGACCAAGATGAATACGGGGATGGGGATGAAGACGACTGGCCCGAGTACGACCCCGAGGCTTTTGCTGATAGAGTGGAGGAGTTGGGTGGAGACGAGGAACAGGGGGGCGACGATACTGATGAGGGCGATGAACGCATGGATGATGAAGTGGAAGAGGGTGGTGCTCAAGACTTGAGTGCGAGGCATGTGGCTGGAGATAGACCACGAAGACACTCGGTCGGTGCCGATGGCGAGGCAACTAGAATGCCTGCAGGCTTCTGGGCTGGTCCAATTCCCCATGCATTTCAAGTTCCAGGACGACGAGCGCCCGTTATGAACTTTGGGGCTCCCCAAGCTCCTCTGCCAGAAAGACCGTTCCTCCAAATTCCACCCTCAGATGTCGAACAGCATGCATCCATTCCTTCCGATCTTTCTCAAACTAGGGATCCAGATTCCACGGATATCGAGTGTGGGATCTGCGCGGAGTTCTTTCCACCGTCCGAGTTCCCAGCTTCGTCAAAGGTCACGGAAAAGTGCGACCATAACCACGAGAGCATGGCCTGTTTGAATTGCATCCGTCAAGACATTCAGGCTACTCTTGATGAAGGTATGCTGCACCTTCTCCACTGCCCTTTCTGTCATGAAATCCTCTCGTATGAGGAGATGAAGAAATACGCGAGCCCGGAAGCCTTCCTTCGGTAAGTCATTTTGAGTTCCCCTTTACGGTTCTTAGGAATCATGCTAACGCGCTTCTTAGGTACGAATACCTGGTGAGGAAGGAATCCCCGGACGTTGTTATGTGTCTGGGCCGCAACTGCGACAAAGGCCAAAGCCACACGGACCCCAACCCATTGATGGTCTGCAATTCCTGTGGGTTCAAGACCTGCACAGCCCACAAACTCCCATGGCACGAGGGGCAGACGTGCGACGAGTTTGACATGGACGAGTCCCAGCTCGAGCGCCTGGAGCGGGAAGAAGCCACGGCAAACTGCTCGCGAAAGAGCAGTCCAAGATCTGCCCGAACTGCCACCAAGGCGTCACCAAGCAAGAAGGCTGCGACCACATGATGTGCCGGTGCGGGCACTCATGGTGCTTCGAATGCATGGCATCTTGGGATAACATTATGCGAATCGGAGGAACGGCGCATGCAACGACCTGCTCGTACCACCCGGACAGGAAACAGATGAGCCGCAGCCAAGTCGATGCCAGACAGGCGCAAATGACGGAACTGGTGCACGGAGGACGGATCAGCGATGCGCTGGTGCAAGCGCGATATGCGCGCAACGCGAGGGTCAAAGCGGAGGTCCGACCATTGGCGGCCCTGGCTGCAGAGAAGAGGCAGAGAGAGGCTGAAGAGAGGAAGAAAGAAGTGGCGGCGCAGAAAAGGGCCGCCGAGGAGAAGAGGAAGGCTGAGGCGAGGGAGACTGGAACGCTGTCTTCCTGGAACGAGCCCTCGAAGAGGAAACCAAATATGCTTCCTCCGTGGGAGGAGAGGTAGGTTGATGTGATACCCGGTGGGTAATCTGAGCTTTCTGCATATGTACTACCTCGCTTCCTCCTGAACTTCATGTTATACTATTAAATTGGAGTTTTGGCGAAGAATTCTGGAAACTCAATTAGCAGTCACCTCGTTGCTGTACTTTAATTAGCGATATAATCTCCAATATAAATATCATAAACGCGGAGAAACATGTACAGGACTTACTTGTTTGAACTTGAACATCGCGAATGAGTCTTGTCTCACCCAACCAGGTTCTAAACGGATGCTTGTCCAAAAAGTTTTATACATCTATCAGTACAAGTTGCATATTCCGACGGTCGAGTCAAAAGAGGACATTCAGCTTTGCAGCTCTTTCCAAATCTAAATAACCTGTCTACATATTCCGCTCTCACATTCAAAAGTCATCCTCACCACCGTATGAATACTGAGCCTTCCGAGCTCTAGACATCTTAGTGATATCATATTCGTTTCCACCAAAATGATCGAGCTTGAAATCTTTCCACTGTTCACATATCAGTACCGCTATCACCCATTGACCATGCGAATAAAACTCACCTCCTTCTTCCAATCCCACTTCCTCCCAGGACTCTCCCTCAATTTCTGGATAGACTCGGCATCGGTCCCCTTCAACTGCTTCTGCTTCCTCTCTACAAGCTTCAGGCCTGCCTTATCAGCCGCAAGGACGATCTGGCCGACCCCATCGATTTTGAAGAATGACATGTCGCTAGCTGTCTTGGCGAGAAAGGAGATTATAAGCGAGGTGATGATCTCGGCGTTGAAGGCGCGGGGCGTGTTGATTAGGTTGTGCTCGGCGAGCATTTCGATGGCGGCGATTTGCATGGGAACGAACATGGAGAAGACTTCTTTGATGGCTGTGCTGTCGTCGTTCACTAGAGAAGTATTAGTAGGTTGTGCGTGCTGGAACGGGTGGATTGTGTACTCATGAGTGGGTAGAGGTCACCCACTAGAAGCCAGGTTGCGAGACCCTCGACAATGGCCCATTTCTTGAATGGTGAGACGTCCTTCTTGAAGAGAACTTTGTTGAATTCGATCAACTGGCAATCAAATCATTAATACTCCATCCAACACTCGGAGAGGAGGGTACCTACTGTGTTCTCCAACATCTCCGTAACACCGTAGCCAGTCCAGTCATTGGAGATGTGCAAACTATATCTGTCCTGGTCCCGATCATATGTTGCCTGCATCATCTTCCCGAAGCATTCGAATCCATCTGCGGAGATGGGATAGCCTTTGTCTGTGACTTCGGAAGGGATGTTCTTGATGAATTCTTCATGCTCCTTCGCGCAGCCTCCTTAGCCTTTCTTCGCTCAGCCGGGGTTTGTTCTTCTTCCTCTTCGTCGTCGTCGTCCTTGGCCCACATCACATAACGTAACTCTGGGGCGGGGTGGTCAAGCTGTATAACGCGTTCATTAGCTCAATTCTCTTGAAGAACCAGGATAGAGGAAATAATTAGCCTACGGTCTTCTCATCAGAGTACTTGAACTTCTTCGCAGCAGTGGAAGCTGTTTTGTTGGATGCTTTCTTTCCAGTCGTGGGCTTCTTTGCAGGCTGTGTGTTCACGTCTGCTTCCGCAAGGGGTGCTTTTCGCTTCTGGCCTTGAGCTGACATTTTTGTACCGAGATTTTCAGTGAAAGTAGGGTAGAGTTGAAGTCAGACGATGTTATCTGGGTTGGTGTGAAGATTTATAACTTGTTTACTTCGGAGACGCGGAGACGCGTCAATGTTTTGGGGACGCGTAGGTCATGTGATAAATATACTGTATTTATGAACGATTCTACTCAGAAAAAATGTCGGATGAGGGTTATGATGTGATCTTAATACTAAGTGACTTGGTCTATACAAAAAAAGCAATGAGTTTATGTATTTCCCAAGTCGTCCGGGGATTCTAAGATGAATCCCGTGACATGATACTTCAAACGCTTCGCCAAGCTAGACTACAAGTAGTACACCAGGCCCAGCCCAGGCCCCAGATACGAGTTCTACAATCTATCCTCCTTCAAAAAAGATACCATCTTCTCTACATCTTCTCTACAGTAGTCGTTTATCAATAGGAGATGGTAGAAACCTCAAATGCTATTCAATGAACATAGCTGCAAGGCTTGGTATTACGCCCCGCCGAACAAAACAATCCTTTCTTTCATATCTAAGGTCCAATGGTAGTCAATGAAGTTCTTTTTGCAAAGGGGCACTTCCCATTGGAATAGCATCTTCTGTTTGCAATTATTTTTTCCGTGTGCGATAATACTTCCTTTTCTGCGTATTCCCGTTCCACCGCCTTGCTTCCTGCAATTTCCTTCTCTTCTTCGTCTACTCCCTCTTTCGATTCCACAAATGGGAGATCAGAAACTACATTGACCCTTTAACAAAAAAGCAAGTCTTGAAACCATGCTAAGGTATCCAAAGAGGTTTCGAAAGTAACACCTGGTAAAGTTAAAAAATGACGTCGAGTGCACGGAAGCGGAAAGTCAACGTAAGCTTCCGTCAAAGCACATACATTCGAGCTCCGTTGGCATCGTGAACCCTTACACAATAGTCCTTACAGCAATTAACCTCTGTGGAACAGCGGGCCTTACGAGAACTAAGCCCAGTTCCCCGCTTCATCTTCTGAGATCATCCAGCCGGATGCATACCTGACACCGGTAAACTTCAACAAAGCGAAAGTCCATCACGAGGAAGCGACTTCCTTCAGCACGCATCAAATATCACCTGTGGGCTACTTTGGCTGAAGGACGTCTTCACCGAGTCACCGAAGTCACCAACCACAACATCACAACCCTCGATCCCAAGCTTCCGCTCATACTCACCTCTCTACTCACGCCAGAGTCCAACGTTCACTCGTCTCGTCCCATCATCTCCAGCACTCACTCAGTCCATTGTCGCCAATATGGTGTATACCATGAAAATCCACGTCGACGGCGGTTGCAGAGGAAACGGTCAGCCAGGATCCATAGCTGCCGCCGCCGCCGTCTTCACGATGAAATGGGGACGACAGCAGACGTGGACCAGACGCCTGCCCTCTTATCCCACGCCCACGAACCAGAGAGCCGAGATCACCGCTATCATTCTTGCGCTGGAACAGGCTCTCGAACGGTATGAGGAGCTGGATTCCGATCCTTGGTAAGCACAGTAAAGTAAACCGGGTCGATCGTAAATTGCCGATTCTATCAAATTTACTTGCCCTGAATTCCTGGCACAGAAAGATAGATTGATGTCCTTGCACGCACAGCAAGATAAAGCAAACAACTCCCCGCAACCAGCTACTATCTCCATCAAGATCCGCTCCCAATCCATCCACTACCGCAAGCAAAAAGCGCTCGCTCGCTGACCCGCCATCTCCACTTACAGGTTAAACATCACCATCTACTCGGACTCCAAGTACGCCATCGGCTGCATGACCGACTGGATCTACAAATGGCGGCAGAACGGCTGGGTTAACTCGGCCGGCTACGAAGTAGCTAACCGCGATCTCATCGAGGAGGCTGATGATCTGGATTCCAGGGTGAAGCGTGAGGGGAGCGTGGAGTATATCTGGGTTCCTCGCGCGCAGAATGGGGATGCGGATGAGGCTTGTAATGATGTTTTGGATGATATGTTGGATGATATATAGAAGGGTTCAAGTATAGTATCTGTACTACACCTCGTATCACACTACCTTTCTCAAACCTTTCTATTTTTTCTACATCGTACGTTCTTGCTCTTGGTCTTGGTCTTGCTATTATCCCAGTCAAGCATGTGATTTGTGATTTCATCGTGTCTGTCCAATTTTGCTTCAACTTCAGTGAGTGCCAAGTCAGTCATTCTGTGTTCTCCTATAGTTGCATTTCTTCCTGCGTGTATCGTACGAAGTATGTCACCTTGCTCGAGTCATGGCACATGAAGCTCTGGTCACTGTTGAACATTCCGTGTTCTCTTAGGAAAAGGGGGTGGGGTACTTGTAAACCCTTCGTCCAGGCTTTTGAAATATGCTCCGAGAGCTTTTCAGCAGATATGTAAGCAAGCAACCAGCATATGTTTCAAGATGATTTTTTTTTTATCTCCCAAGGTTATTATCGGTTCATTCCCCTTTTTTATTCTTCACCTTGCCTCTATCTCTGCCCCTACTTCTACTACCCAACAAACCAAACTCTCGCCCTTCTACTCAAATACTCCATCTGTCCCAAGTCGGTTGGTGGTATAGATAGTCTTCATCTTTCCCCAGAGCAACCCCTCAGGACCAAGTCCGAGACTGTTACTATTAACATGATTCTGGACGTATTGGAGTGATTCCCAAAGGCTTTTCTCATGAGAGTATGGGATACCGAAGCTTGCATAACACTTCTTCAGAGTGGCATCGTTACTCGTCTTGTCGTAGGTCCATCTCTCGATCGGAACAGGCGCGAATATGCTGTCAGACCCCGTGGTCCTAGCCTTCTTTGCATTGATGGGAGAAGAGGAGCCTGGTGCTGGATGCTGCTGGAGGTGTAATGTCGCAAATGGTGTATCGCATGGAGGGATCGGTGCGACAACCAGCTTGTATGCTGGATCATCCAGATTTGGCTCAACATCAAAGTTCTCGCTGGGGTCCACTGGCAGTTCGACAATGATCGGCGGTGGATTGTCATATGCCATGGTAGCTGCTTTTGACACTGCATTCGCAATGTTTTGTGCGAGGATTGGCACCCTATGATTAATTCTTGCCTCTAGCTCTGGACGAAGAATATCATCTAGAGCAGACGGCAGACCAGCCGATTTGGCGTCCATCTCGTTTCTGCCAGATGCTCCTGACGCACAATCTCTGGTTAAATCATTGCGAGACTGAGATATATCGTGGTACGCTTGCCCAAGATCGAAAAGCTCACCCAAAGCATTCATGGTCTCCTGGCTATTAGACGCAACATACATGGCCCAAAGCTTTTCCACCATGCGCTGCAAAAGGCCAAGCCCCTTGTCCATCTTCGTAAAGGCATGGAGCATGCTTTCATGCTGGCGCTGTGAAGCCTGTGCCAGCAATTTTTCTTTGGTCTGGCTAGCGTGCAATGCCAAGTACGTATGCGATGGTATATCAGACTGGTCAACTCCAAAATCTACCCCACGAGATGGATAATTATTGTTGATTTTGGCTATCATACTTGAGTCCATCTGCTCTGGCGGCACGATGGTCTGGCTCGTTCGGATGGCTGCCAAGTCGAACGCATCAGAAATGACTGGTACATCTGATGCTGCTGTATGTGTAGCGGGTATGACATCGGGGTGGTTGCCGGGGGACGATTCACCAGGAGGTGCTGCATTTAATGCTACCCGAGGTGAGTCGGAAATGATAGCAAGGGCCTCGTTGGATGGCTTATGTACCAAATCATCTGGGTTGGCTTGTGCAGTCTTCGATGCTGCTGCATTCGGTAACACCTGAGGTGAGGCGGGAGTGATAACAGGGGCCTTGTTGGCTGGCACATGGGACACATCTTTGGCTTGTGCAGCCTTCCATGCTTCCACCTGTCTTCGAACCTCTTCTGGATGCTCCAGAACTGATAATGCGGATGGTTCACCAAATTTGATCTCCACGAAATGATGGTGGAAGTTAGCATACTGGCTCATGGTGATTTGGCTTTTGTCGAAATCCTCACCACCAAGAAAGACGATGTCAAATCTGTCCCCGTTCAAGTTATTCTTAGAGTGAACTGGGTGCGGACAAATCATGTAACCAATCCGGCCGTCGTACGTGTAGCCACCCTCGCCATCAGGGAAATCCAACTTGTTGGCTCGTGGGCGGTATGGTGTGCCAAGGCATGTTCGGTCAGTGTACGGGTAGCCGTCGCTGTGAACGTCCGCCTTATAATACTTCTGGATAGTTCGTCGTGAGACGCCTGATGACTGGATCAGCCCGCCCAGAGCGCAGTCATACAACTTGACATTAATCGGGAACGGACATTCTGTGCCATTACTGTCGGTGTAGAACAAGGTCACGCCCGTCTCGGATTCATCTCGTTCTCTGATGCTTCCACCCTCGTATGTGAGCCGGCTGTGGGGGACCGGGTTGGAAGGTGTGATGATCTCCTCCTCAAAAGACTTCACATCAGGTTGCTCCTCCTGGATTGATGCTGTTTCGGTGGCTGTGGTGCCAGGAATGAAGTTGTTGAAGTTGAAGTTGAACAGTTGGAGAAGAATTTGTCAATTAAAAAGAAAGAGAAAAGGTTGTGTGCGGACTAGACCAGAGCGGTGAATGTACAAAGTGAATGTATGCAGGGTGGGTGGCAGACAGTTCTGTCAGATCGGTCGATGATGGCGGTATGCTATGGGTGAATGAATGATATTCAAAATACTCGGAGAAGTAAATTAATGTAATCTTATTAGCAGTATATTTAATCAAAGGGAAGTGAGTACTTATTAGTATTAGAGCTTTCCTAGAGGAATACCTAGAGGAATAACTCGATGCTTACCCAGGTATAGCATCTGGTTGGACTTTGGCGTAACACTTCAATATGTGACTCGCTGTTCAAGGAAAGAAGAGGTGTATGCCTCAGATCCTGGGCGGAGTACTGGAAAACTATACTGCCGTACACCACCGACTTATTGTATGCCCTGTCTTCCTCCGTCTTCGATCTGTGGTTTGTTTACTTGTAAGCGAGCCTTGGCGTGTTCCCCCCATATGAGAAGAACTCTCCCTCAACTTTGATCTTTCCTTCTCCATCGCTCAACTTCAAAACCCCCACAACCACCACAAACACCACAAACACCAAAAATCTCTCTCCGAACCACGCAAGCTATACCAAACTAAACTACACAAACCACCATAGAATCTTCATATCATCTTCTCGCATCGCCGAGCTGGTGGAGGTACGTGATCATCGTTCGAGCTCCTCGAAACCTCTTCTTCTGTTTTTGGCCAGTATAGACTCTCCTGGGTCACGAAAGCTCTTCGTCAAGCAAGTGTAGCATATCAAGCTGTCTGCGTCATAGTCCACGTTGAAATCTCAGCTGTATTTCCCTTTTGCTGTTCATTTCTTGTTCCTATTCGTGCACCCTTCCCTGTCGTCTTTTCTACATTTGCCCCTTTCATATTCACTTTTCCGGCCACTTGGTACTTTGTTTCTCAATGCACCAGCTCCCTATTAACAAGTGATCTTGTTCTAAACCGTTTAAAATACTGTTTCTAACGTATATTCTAATAGGTCATGGGAAACATATCGAAACCTGTCCTTGGGACAGACAACCCAGAAGCATCATCTTCAAGATCATTGGTTCCATACAACTCAGTAGGAGCCACCAGCATCTTACCATTCCACAGCAGCATCTACGTCTCAGTACGTGAATACATGTGGAGGAGGCTGTTGAAGCATGGAAGCATGAATCCCCAATATGGACAGAGCATGTCTCAGCATGAACTCTATGGTATCATCTACTGCGCCACTTTTGCGGCCACAGCAGTGAAACCTGGTTTCCCGGCTCTGTGGAAGTACCTTGGAGAGAAGTCTGTTTGGGACCAGATGTGTAAGTTCAGTCGAGGTTCATAAAACAGTCCAATGCTAACAAGTCAGTCGAGGGGCTGCGTTTCCCTTGCGAGAAGCCCTTGTTGCCATCCGCAGCCGCATCATCTTACGACATGGTCCTGCGCACACCTGTAGCAGAACCTAGCATTCCATCATCACCAGCTCCTTCGGTCAGCGAGCATAACGGCTTAGCACATGAGCCAGCCGATACCACTGCGCATGATCCAACCACCAATACGACAGCATCATCGGAGCAGTGGACAGAGAGAACAACGAAGATCCGCATGGAATTACAAGAGCAATGGGATAAGGATAACAAGCGGGTCTGCAAGAGGGGCTATCGCCCATACAGTAAGTGGTGTGTAATGAGTTCTATGAGCCAGTGCTAATTGTATATCACATAGAATGGGATAGCAAGACTGGTATGCCCTTCAAGTCAAGCATATCATCCATCAACAACTGCTTCGCAGCAACTTGTGGACTGGGAAACGTCATCTGGACTGAAATGGAGAGCATGGTCGGGCCCAACCTGACGTATCGGTATCATATCATTGAGGAAAAGCCTATCAAGCAGGTAAGCCAAATTCCTATGTGAAGTCCGGCGCCGGGAGCTATATCAGGAGCCAAGGAAATGGTATTCCGCAATGTATGGGGTACCGGCTTCTTAGACAAATCTCAAGCTCTTCGCCTCCTTGGACACGTTCAACTTTCATTATGCTAATTTGTTGGGCAGGTATTGGTGTGGGTCGAACCTGCAAAACGCAAGTACAAGGTCACCCATGCCGTGGGCGCTGGCTTGGACTACGTATCCAAGTTTCTAGATCATTGGTCAGATCCCCTCGAGCATGGCTTCCACGTGGCTGAGCTTGATCGCGTGTGGCGCCGCTACGTGCGAGCATCAGCCACTGCACCTTCGGCTGAAGTCAAGCGGGCCCTTCCAAACTGGAACAAGGAGCATAGATCATAATGACCGTTCTTTGGGGTGTGAGCACCATCATCTTGTTCCAGCCTTCGGTGTATCATTCGATACTCTGGCATTGTCAGGTCATTGGGGGGAGGATCAAGAAATAGACCAGACAAGAGAATAAGCATCATCATACAACTGTAACATTGAAAAATGCCTCTGAAATATGTGCTTGCTTGTGATATGATTTGCGCGTGGTACATGAAGCTCTATTCGTTTGCTGTTACGCCGTAAACATGTCGTTCTCGCTTATAATTCGGGAAAAGGGGGGTGGGGTGGGGGTAACTTGTGGGGTAAACATCATTGCAAGACAACTTTTATTTAGCTTAGTCGTATATAACGCCGGGGAAGAAGAAGAATGGCCTACAGGGGAGAGATCTCGTAGAAAAGAAGTGCTGCTGACGCCTGAGGCCCTTTGATCAAGGAGCAGGGGGTGGTTGACTCTTGGGTAGAGTGTATGCGTGCGTACCTCCGTAGCTTGATGAGTGTAGAAGAGGGAGGAAACGCTCACTGATTCTCTTTCCTCCCTGCCAGCCAGACTAAAGTCAAGGCCTTCTATCCCTTCTAGATCTCCATCCATCTCTCCCTCCCTCCCTTCCTCACGGTACTTGTAAAACCCCACCCCACGCGCCCGTCTATTTCCTCACTCTATATCCACTTATAAACCCATTCTCTCCAACCTATAGGCCGCCCCGCCTTTCCTCCATTTTTCCGGGCAATGCCACCAGCTCTGCTTCATGCCCCAGTAGATTCCCGACGTCCCCTCAACTTCAAGCCGCGATGTAGGGCGTGATGACCAGGTAGAAGTTCCCGCAATAGCTATAGCATACGCGTTTAATTTCCGAGCCTCTACTTATAAGTCTTACTTCCTCCCTGGCCTGTGTCTGCAAGTATGGATCTTGCTCGTAGTATGCGGGCGGAATTGTCGTCAAGGGCTTTATGTCGTAGTGCGGTAGGTGGTAAAGACAGGTGGCCAAATCGCGTTCTCCCTCAGCTCAGACGAATGCTTGTACATTTGGAAACATCACCAGTTCGTAGCTAGCTCCGCGTACAGGCAGAGATCCGTCTTCGCTGGTCTTTGCAAGGCAAGGAAACTGCGCAAGGCTTCATGCTCGATATATAGCCGTACTGTACAGTATACATAATCGCCCGCTAAGCTTTCCGGGTACCCCTTTCCTCACCCTAACCCCTACTCGGAGAGCACGGGAATAATTACTCACTTGAAAATAATGATTATTTGCTCTTATTATAACGGCTCTGTGCAGAGCCCTACGACAGATATCCACTCCGTGTGCCGCACTGGGGTATTTGTGAACCTTTTCGTAGGACAAGGACTAGCATGGTCGAAATAGCTTTTTTTTCATTTTGGGATTCTAGATATAGCTCTGATTGAGAGCTTTTGAGCCCACCCACATATAAGCAACCAGCACATCCCCAAAGATAAATCTCCATCCCAAGGTCATTGACTATTTCTTCCCCTTTTTCTTATTCTTCGCCTTCCCTCCACCCCCACCTCCACCTCCACCAGCAGCCTTCTCGACCTTTACACTCCCCGCGCCCCCAGCAAGTTCCAAACTCTCGCCCTCCTCCTTCACAACACCGCCCTGCGTCATATCCGCCGCCTTCTTCTTCCCCTTCTTGCCCTTTGGCCGATAGCTACTGCGGTCCCTAAGCGGTAGCCACCTCTCCGGATCCATCTTCTTGCCCTCTTCAAAGTCCTTTGGCATCTTGCCCGCCCGAATCTTCCGCTTCTTCACATCTTCAGGCTTCTTTTCCTCGGTTTCGGCCGGGCGTTTCTTGCTTGCGGATATTGGAGTAGCTAGAGATGGGACGCCTGCTTCTTCTAGTGCCGCGGCGTCAATGTCGGCGATCAGGCGCGAGACGGGAGTTAGTTTTTCGAGCTCGGACGTGACTTTCGGGAGGTCAGAGGTAGCGTATGATGCTACGTATCCGGCTATCGCGGTGCGGTCGGTGGGTTCTTGGGTGAGAAGCGTGGAGAATATTTCACCGGCTGCGGAATTATCTTTCGGGTCTGAAGATTCCAACAATGACTTTCCGGCAGCGCGGAATAGTGCCACAGAGGGTTTCGATTTCCGCCGCCAGTAAGAAGCTGCTTTCCCTAATTCCGTTTTTATTGGTGCTTTTCGACCGGATAGTCGGTACAGTGAAACGACAAGGGCGACGAGGCCGGGTGCGAATCGCACGTCTTGGTCAGCGGGGGAAGTAGACTCTTCGAGGCGCTTGAAGAAGGTTTCGAGGAGGGTGATGGCGGGCCCGGGGTTGTTGGTTAGGATGTAGAGCTGAATGAGAACCAAGATGAGCCCGACGTCGTTGGGTCGCTTCTCCAAGAGGGGCATTATTTGCTTTATGCTTGCTTTCCCGGTCTCGCATTTTGCGTGAGCTGCGGCGTTGAGGACAGAAAGTGTGTTGACGAACGAGGTCGTTGGAGAGGGTGATTTCGTAATAATGGATGCGGTCGAGAACGCTACGCCTGAGTACTTCAGTGATTGGAGATCAATAGTGTATCTATTTCGCTCTAGAATGCTTGCTTGGTGTCTGAAATGTTTTTCTCCGTGTGCCAACGAGGGAACGGAGGCGAAAATGCGCTGGGTCATGAATGGGTTCTCGCTTGGTTTTGCGGCCAGTTGGTTGTTTTGGGCAATGACTTTTGTGGGAGGCTCAGGGACACTGTGATAGTTAGTAACCAGCCTATTAATGAGGATGTAGCTGCATACTCAGCAATATTTATCATCTTCTCCAAAGCCTCAGCCTCTTGCAGCTTCCCAAGTTTTGTGAAAACGTAAGCCTGTTGAACCATAATTGGCAGAACCTCTGCTCTTTTCTCCTCGTCGCTCAATTCGTCCAACGCTTCACACAAGTCTCGTGCTCGTTTCAACAACACACTTCCAGAAGCCAAATCTCCCCGCGCAATACAGCCACAAGCAGCGTTGTACGATGTCTCAAAAGCCTCGAGGTCCTCCCTACTAGGCTTCTTCCTGCTCTTTTCCACCTTGTCCCCATTGCCTTGCCATTCCAATTGGGAATCGACAGCCGAACTGTTGATCCGCAGGTCGTTCTCTTCCCCCTCAATCCCCGCGCCTTCAGAACTCAACTCCTTGTAAATCCTCGCCGCATCCTCGAACTTCTCAGCACGATAAGCAACCTGTGCTGCAACATGTTTCAAACCCCTCTTGTCCCCCCTTTGCGCCAGCTTATAAGCCTCCTCCAGTTCCCCAGTCTTGTACAACGCATACGCCTTCTCGAACATGCAGCGTTCAGCAAGCTTGTCGCCGCCATCGTCCAGAGCGCGCAGGGCGTCGCTGAAGCGGTCGAGTTTGAGGAGGGCCACTACTCGGGTATGTAGGGCATCTGGGTTATTTTTGGAGGTCTTGAGGACGCCGTTGGCGGCTTTGAGAACATCGGAGTGGTCGGAGATGGTGGAGCTTTTGAGAAGGCTGGTGAGGGTTGCCGTGGGGTTTGACGCCATGGCGGAAGAGTGCTGGGGTTTGTCCTGGAAGGGTAGCTACCGCGTATGGCGCATAATCAGAAACAATACCAGGCGCCTTCTTTTTCGTGGGTTTCCAGGCGCTTGCAAATTCAGGGAGTGTGGTCTTAAAGTATCATGTGCTTGGACCTTTGGAGGGGTTCTGGTCTGGGTGGGAGCGGGAATTTGAGCCCCGCTACTTGGTGGTGTTTTAGTGAGTGTCTTAAGCGAAAGATACACCAAAAGTTGTCAACTTATTATAGCATTCATATGATTTTGTTATTAATGATTTCAATTCTGTTTCCTTTGATTTTACTGCAAACTTAAGAAGTGGTTATTCTACTTTCAAGGGATTCAGAAAAGCTTGTCAACTTGCAACTATCATACAAACTGCAAAGATCCAGTTAGCGCTAGGCATTTAGCGTGGGATTCCCATCTCTTATTAAAACCCCAAATTCAGAGACAATTTGAGTTTAAAACGCAGGTCTCTATTCTAGTCAAAGTAAGGGTTTGTCTTCTAGAACATTAATGGTAGCGTAACTACCTATTCAAAACAGTCCTGCTGTAGCTAAGTGGGGAACGGTACCTGGCCTGGCAGTCTTTGAACCACTCATTTTTCCACACCACAATGCTAGGGAAACCTAAATAGAAGCTGCTGCGATTGCGATTGCGATTTATATTCGGAAGGGTTCGTTTTTCCTACTCTATTCAAGCGGCAAAAGGAATACTCCGTAAGGTTCGCATTATTGATTTATATTACTTGAGTAAAAGGTCATTTTCTTCTCTTGACCAATAGGAGAGGAGCAAGATTCCGAGGCAGGATGGGCAGTCAAGTACTCCGTACTGTACCCGCCCGTATCTTGGCTTGGCTTGGATAGGAAGATGTTACTAGTTTCGGAGTTTTCATGTCAATATCCATCCCCAGCTTTGAGATCTTCCCGTTCTTGCATCTTGCATCTGATGAGATGAGATGAGCTGTTTTTGATGCTGTTGTACTCCGTACTTGTTGTTCGGAGGATATAGACGGTCAAGTGCAGTACTGCTGGTGCTGCTCAATACTGCTGAGTAAGCTGCACTGTTATTCGTCCCTCACCCTCAATACTAAACCCCTGCCCCTTGAGCTTACCTGGTAAGGTAAGGTAAGCTGCAGTCACCAACCGTTCTACAGCAAGGTCCCAGTCTCATCCCAGCCAGCCCCAGGCTCCCAGCCCAGCTTCCCCTCCCCTCCCGCCCGTGCAGACCCCCCCCCCCAAAGAACCTTCCTCCGTTCTTCTCAAGCCTGTCCTGTTTGGAAAGGCCCTGACATAAGATAAGGCCCTTTACCCGCAAGCGCGCAAGCACACGATCAAGAGCGGTTAGAAGTGTGAGTGAGAGCTTGACGCCGATCAACTTGGCTGGCGATTAATCCATGGCGCGTGAGTGGCTTGAGGACGGTACTTCGGCTAAGAATACCTTACTGTATGTACCTCCCTATGCAAGCCCATGTTCGGCACTCTAGGCCACAGCGCGCGTTTAACTTGACATTGACAAGGCTGTGGATAACGTCTTGTCTCCCGCCTCCCGCCTCCCGCCTCCCGTCTCCCCCCCTCCTTCTTCCATCCTTCTCTTCTGTTTATTACTGCTGCTGTTCCTCCTTCCTTCTTGATAAGCACCACACCAGTTCCGTACTTGAGATTCCTAGTTTCAAGCCCCCTTAGGCTAAAGTGAATTATCGTACAACAGCTAGCTGTGTTTCAATTCCTCCATCCATCCATCCAGAGTAAGCTTGAAACTTGAAACTTGCTGTGCCCTCCCTCACCCCAACATCCTCAATTCAATTGCTGTATCTACTCCTAACCTGCTCTACCACCTTCTCCAGACGACCAACACACACCACGCCATCACCACCACCAAGATATGATAAAGCAAGGTCAATCTTTTATGAATCCACC
>QGML01000259.1:0-21400 GCA_007825375.1 Lachnellula willkommii | reverse complement strand
CCACACCACCCGGATCCTCTCATGCACCTCCTCCGCGACCCGCCCTCCGCACCTCCCCACTCTCCCCAATCGCCACCAGATGCTGCTTGCTATTAACATGCTCCACCCACTGCAGGTTATCCTTGAACGTCAAGTCGCAATCCTTGCAGTAGAACCCCGCGCCCCGTCCCCTCTTGCCCGTCGCCGCCCCCGCCGGCATCAGCACGATCTTGCCCACATTCGCAGACACGTCCAGCCGCGAGTTGCGCGCCTCCGTCAGCACCTCGTTCCCCGATGCGGGTTTGTAGTATTTCTTGCCCGCGAGCTTGGCTTCGTAGCGCGCTTTGGACTCTTCTTTCTCGAGGGCTTCGCGCGCCGCGGCTTTTTCCGCGTATTCGGCTCGGTCGAACTTTTTGCGGAAGTCGGTGTCCGAGGCTGTGGTGTCGTAGGCGCCTTTTTTGGATGCCATTGTTGCGGTTGTTGATTTGTGGGGGGGTTTATGTTGTTTGTGAAGGATAGGGGATGCGGATGTGGAGATGGAGGGAGAGCTTGAAATATTTGGGGCTACAGGAAGGCGGTGTGGTGGCAGAAAATGGAGGGGTATGAAATTTATTCCTCCCTCATCAAGTAATTTGTCTTTTTTCTTCATATCACAACAAGCTATTAAAATGTTATACTTGATTGGCCTCGGTCTCTCCGATGAGACAGATATAACAGTCAAGGGCCTTGCCATCGTCAAGAAAGCATCCCGCGTCTACCTCGAAGCATATACATCCATCCTCCTAGTCGACAAGAGTATTCTGGTAAGAGCCTTGCATCGGAGACTGTTCCAGAGCTGACGCTGATGCACAGTAGGAGCAATATTATGGCCGAGAAGTAATCCTCGCCGACCGCGAGATGGTCGAAAGCGCCAGCGACGACATCCTCCACGACGCCCAAAACGTCGACGTAGCCTTCCTCGTAGTCGGCGATCCCTTTGGGTATTTCCATTCCCATTCCCATCCCCCTCCCCCTTTGCCCCTTCCTACTAACAGGTCCAAAAAGCGCAACAACACACACCGACCTCGTCCTGCGCGCCCGCTCCCTCAACATCCCCATCTCCACCATCCCAAACGCCTCAATCATGTCCGCCATCGGCGCCACAGGGCTCCAGCTCTACAACTTCGGGCAGACGGTGTCGATGGTGTTCTTCACGGACTCCTGGAAACCGGCCTCGTTCTACGATCGCATTCGGGAGAATCGCGCGATCGGGCTGCATACGCTTGTGCTGCTGGATATCAAGGTCAAGGAGCAGAGTTTGGAGAATATGGCGAGGGGGAGAAAGGTTTATGAGGAGCCGCGGTATATGACTGTGGGCCAGTGTGCGGGGCAGATGCTGGAGATTGAGGAGGTGAAGCGGGGGGAGGGACAGGACCAGGCGGGGGTGTATACGGAGGAGAGTTTGGCGGTGGGCGTTGCGAGGGTTGGGGGAAGGACGGAGAAGTTTGTTAGTGGGACGTTGAAACAGCTTTGTAATGCTGATGAGGAGTTGGGTGGGCCGTTGCATAGTCTGGTGTTGTTGGGGAGGAGAACACATGAATTGGAGAGTGATTATGTGAGGGAGTTTGCAGTGGATAAGGAGGGTTGGGATAGGATTTGGAAGAGGGATTATGCGGGGCAGCAATGAAATGATTAAAGTAATGTTATTAGAGCTTCATGGTATTTCTATTTGAATTATGGACCGTTCCATGTTACTTTTCCAACCCTTCTAAACACCTTGCTAAATCATCACTCTAAATGAATGCTACCTCTACAAAGATCTTACTCCTCAGGAATAGTCTTTCTCCTGCCAAATAACCCCCGTAATTTCGTACTCCTCGGCGGGGATTGTATATAGGCCTCCTCCCCACTCCCAGTGCTCACACTACCCCGTATCCAATCATCCGGAGAAGCTCTCTCCTCATCCCCAACAACCACCACAAACCAGCCAATATCGGCATCTTTCTGTAACCCATCCCTCAATTTCTCCAGCCATCCCAAGCGCCTACTCTTCCGTCGAAATTCCCTCGCGCTCATTCCATCTCCCAGCGTCCCCGCGCTAGCAGAACTCAGTTCTTCCTCTTCCCCCTTCACCCTCACCTCGTACTTGGCCATCTCCTCCGTCAACGACACGCCCAGCGAGACCTTCATCATGTAATCCCCCACGTACGCGTACGGCTGGCTCACAGCATACATGTCATCCGGATCGTACTGCTCGAGCAGCTTCACCGCACTCCAATCGTTAAAAGAAGGCTTTTTTTGTTTCTCCTCTATCCTCTGCATCGGCATCGGCACCTGCATCGTACTCGCACTGCCTTCCGAAGACCCTACACTCCTCCCAAGCGAAGGCGCCCCATTGCCATTTCCATTGCCATTTCCATTCACCATCCCATTCGTCCCCCCCGCCGTCGCAGGCCTCTTCAAACTCCCCCGCCTCCCACCGTTCCCGTTACCGTTCCCGTTCCGCAACAGCGAATTGAGCGAAGACCGCGAACTCGAATTCCGCTTCGTGAGCGTCCGCCGACCCCCAACATTATCACCCACCGGAACCTGTACCTCTGTATGCGGCGCCGGCAGCGGGGGATTGCTCGGCGGCAGGAAATCGTACAGGGTGTAGAAGGAGTTGAGGAAGGTGGCCGAGGTCGCGGGGGCCATGATCCACTCTGCGGCTGCGTCGTCGAGGTTGTTGAGGATGATGTGGATGCGGATCATGGCGCGCTGCCAGCGGAAGCCGTGCACTAGGTATGTGGGCATGTTGGGGGTGGTTTGGTTGCTTGGAGAAGCTGGATTGTCGGGATGGAGGTGGAGGTGGAGTGAGGTAGGTGTTATGTATGGGGCATGAGATGAGATGAGACGAGATGAGATGTGTTGATCGTGAAGGGACGCCGTGCACGTAGGCTGATCTGATGTGGTGAT
Organism: Lachnellula willkommii; assembly: GCA_007825375.1. Taxonomy (NCBI): domain Eukaryota; kingdom Fungi; phylum Ascomycota; class Leotiomycetes; order Helotiales; family Lachnaceae; genus Lachnellula; species Lachnellula willkommii. The sequence continues at coordinate 18,487 of QGML01000259.1, read as the reverse complement.
ACAGATCTAGACTTGCAGTCCGTGTTGAAGTAAGGCTTGAGATCAGCCTTCTATATCTTCCCCGGCGCCAGCGCTTATTCATATGAGTTCTAGCTGAAGGTCCAGGCGTTGGCGATGTGGTAAGTATATCCTTCGGCCATACTATTATAGATCTTGGATTTTCGAATTCTCCAATTGCTTCTTGTTGGGAAGTCTTGGAAGGAAGACAAAGGAGAGAAAGACTTTTGTGCGGACCGTGAGGTGAGTTTGTCGATCATTGGAAATTACTGCATTACGGGGGTATATTGCGGGGGTGTCAGCACCCAAGCCAAGCTAGCGGGACCCCTAACCCCAAAATCCCCTGTATTCCAACAGCTTCGACCCGAAATCGGGCAAGTACCCGCTGTTAGTTCGTCAATGGCTTGCTTGAGGCTTTTCAACAGCCGTCGCTCATCTGAATCATGAGTTTCGAGGCATGATTTCAAGGGAATTTGACAATGAATGTCGCGTTTGGCATCACTCGAGGTGGCAGATTATAGTACGTCTTTTAACCATAATCGTGTCCTTGTATGAAGACTAAGAAGGCTCGAAACAAGTAGTAATAAGGACTGAGGCTACAGACTTTTTGTTGTATGCCCAGAGTCAATCGAAAGCTCCAATAACCATGATATTCTCTTAATCGACAATGCATATAGCACCAACCAGTTCAGGCTCCCTCTAGTCTACATTCTAATAAGTAAGGTCAGTGCTTACTGACACCGAGCTCGTCAGTATACTAGAACCCAAATCCATTTCTTCAATTGTTAGATCCAGACCCCCTGGGGCAAAAACGCGCACGAGAACTTGTTCCATGTAGCCAAGGTACCGTGACGCCTTATCCTCAGAAAAGAAGGTTGGGTCAATCTCGAGAAGAAGATCTACCCCGGTGTTACCAGTCCGGAGGAGAAAGTTCATGAACATTGCGTTTGCCGCCTCGTGAACCATCTCTGCGCTGCTTCTGACCAGCCCGAGGTACCTTGTTGGTGCTTCCACGTAATCGTTGGCAGGATGGACGACTAGAATGGGGGCAGATGCTAGCAGCCGATGCAGCTTATCGCCGAGCTCAGGTGAGTGCTGCATACTACCAGCTTGGCCTACTCGCTTTTGTATGATTTCCAGGTGCCTCCGGAAAGTCAGTTCATTGTTTATGCTGGTGGCCAGAGGAGCTGTAGTGCTTGTAGGCCCCATGAGGCTTTCTATTCCCGTGAACCCGGCATCTCGACCACCCAACAAAATGTTGAATAGGAAATGGTCGTATTCTTCGACATGTGCTGCAACTATTGCCCAAGCTGTGAGCAGCACTGTCGCATAGGACAATCCACTTGGGAGACTTGCCGGAAAGTCAATGCCGAGGGACAAAAAGTGAGTGATACGTGGGATCCGCGTGCCGTCTAAAGTGAAGTAATTCCAGAATTGTCTGTCCTCGAGTTCCGTCACCAGCGTGGAACCAACTTCATCTGTCTCCAGTTCGTACACATACTCGATGAACCTGTTGTACTGAGGCCGGGCTGGCGGGACATCATTGTGGTAATATGTATAGTCGATGTCTTCCAATAGCAATTTTCGACACCAGCCATCGAACACAGGGTGGCTACTGGACCAGGCGAGGTATCGAGGTTGAGAGTCCCCTCCATCGACGATGCTGAATCGCGATAGCTGTTGTCCAAAACCCCACGATACTTTTCGATCCTCCACGACGAGTGACGATATGATCTCTACATGGCGACAAACAAAGTCATCTGTCAGCACAACTTGGACTAAACTTGATGACAGTGGCACAATTCGAGTCCGCAGAAATGCGTTGGCCCGTACAACACGCCGCAAAGCAGTCTCAAGCCTGACCAAGTCTGTGTTCGCCGGTACTGGCACAATGTGCCGGAAAGTAGTACCTCCTGGCGAAACCATCTCTTCTTCCATGTAAATTCTCTGCTGTCTTGTGCAGGGATATGCGTCTTCAACATCTTGCTCTTTGATGTTGTAAGCAGCAAGACTTTCCCTCAGTTCGTTGACGCTGCGACCAATTTTCCCTAGTAGGCTGAACCTGGACGGACCCGGCGTTGTTGTCTTCTTAAAAGATACCATCTGAGCAGCCATAGTGGACAAAATTGGATGTTGGAATATATGCTGCGCCGAGAGTGTGTGTCCTAGATCCCGTACCGCAGCCGCCAACTTGATTGCCATCAAGGAACTGCCACCAAGCTCGAAGAAGTGAGCATTGGCTCCGAATTGCTCGCCATTCAATCCTAGAAGTTTCTGCCAGAGAGTATGCAGCAGCTTTTCTCCTTCTGAAGTAGGGAGTTGAACTGGATTGTCTCCAGAAAGAAGGAGCTGGGGCTCAAGACGTTGTCGCAGAGTTCGAGCTCGGAGTGCGCGCCGATCCGCCTTGCCGTTCGCTGTAACAGGGATATTTGAAACTGCCAGGAATACGGATGGTATCATGTACTTCGGTAGAACATTTCCAAGTTGGCGAATCATTTGCTCCTTCATTGCCATCAGGCGCTGCTGCAGTGCAGAATCTAGCTCTACTTCACTTGCCCGATACTCTCCTTTTTGAGCCAGGTACGCAACGAGAACGTCCGAATCCTGACCCTCGAATCTTGCAGTATCGACAATTACATGAAGCTGCTCATCGTAGAGGCATTCCTGGATGCGTTGACGGACCTCCTCAGCCTCAAGCCGCTGTCCATGTAGTTTCAATTGCAAATCCGCACGCCCGATGTACACGATGCTGCCGTCTTCCAAGTACTTGACCAGATCACCCGTCTTGTATACTGGCGCTTTATGGCCGTCTCGGAAGTCTCGCAGCCACGATGGACTGATGATGAATTTCTCCTCTGTGGCTGCGGGGCGGTTCATATAGCCTTTTGCGAGATTCGGGCTTTCTATGACAAGTTCCCCCACTGCCCCAAGAGGAGCGAGGCGATTGTGGTTCGCGGGCTTCACGACCCATAAGCTAGTCCCAGCGCTGTGGCCAATGTTTCTGGGGTCGGTGCGTGACAAGTGACAGTTAATACTGCACTTAACGGAGCATTCGCTTGGCCCATACCCATTCATCAGTTGTACTCTGCCGTCCCATTTGTCTACCAGAGCTTGGTCGGGACTTTCTCCGGAGAGGAGCAGAATTTCTAGATCTGGCAGTTGGTCCTGCTTTAATGTATAGGCCACGGAAGGAGTGATATTAGCAAAGTTGACACGCGCCGTCTTCATAAACGCACTGATATCACCCATGATATCCTCGTCTGATGGCACACAGACACAGCCACCGAACATGAGGGTGGTCAATATATCCTCAACACTCGGGTCGAAGACGAATGGTGCAAATTGCAACACGCGAGAATCAGATCCCCGTCTGATCAAAGGCGCGCGAGCTATAGCACCAGTCGCAAAGCTCTTATGTTGTACTCCAAAGACTTTTGGAGTACCCGTAGTTCCAGATGTAGAAAGTACATAAAGTAGGCTGTCCGGAGTCGCAACTCTACTTTGGGCCTCTGCAACGGGTTGGAAAGAGCTAGCTGTGTCGTCGCAGACGACAATAGTTTGCCAAGGTGGATTGGGAAAGAGTTTGTTTTGCAATTGAGAACAGAGGACGACGTTGATATTGGCTTCGCGCGCAATGTCTTCGAGGCGTGCCCGCGGATTTGTCGGTGACAAAGGAGCGAAGGCGCCACCTGCTTTAATGATGGCTAAGATACTTACCGGCGCCCACTGTGATTTCTCGAACAAGACACCAACAACACTGCCTGGTTTTACACCGAATCGCCGCATCTCTCCCGCTAAGCCATCAGACAACCCATCTAAGGCCGCGTAATCTAGGCTGCCGTGCCTGGAATATATGGCTGGAGAAGCTGGGTAGCGTTTTACTTGCTCTTGAATCATCTCATCGACGCAGACCTCAAAAGCCTTGTGAGAGCGAGCGTTCCACCGAAACATGGTTGACTTGTCTGCTTTGCTCGCGAGGTCTAGGTTGCCGACTTTGGTGTCTCCAGGCACTGTGCTAAGTTCGTGGAATGTCTGCTCGAATTGTTCAAGAATCCTTTGAACCTGTGGCGGCGAGATGACAGCGCTGTCGAATGTGGCGATTATTTCAATCTGCGACTTTCCAGGCATAAGCGTAAGAACCAATGGGTATTCGTGCAGAGATCTTTCAACTTCCTCCAGCCTGATATCTTCCGCATCCAAGGGTTTGGTGTCCGCGACTTGGACAATCAGCAGGGTACGAAACGAGGCGGCATTTTTGATATCCTGGTTTATGGCTAGAATTTGCGAGAGACCAAACTGTTCATATGAAATCATGGTTGAGAATTGCTCTTGGAGGCCGTCTAAAAACCCGAGAACTGTCTGGGTGCGGTCAATTCTTACCCTAATGGGCAGAGTTGTGACGGTGGGGCCAACGACATCTTGCAGCTCAGGAGGCAGAGAATTTCGCCCATGAAGTGCATTTCCGAACGTGATGTCATCTGAACCTTCGTACTCTGAGAGAAGTAGAGCCCACGATGCTCTAGCCATAATCGTTGTAGTAATCCCTGAGGTAGCCGCTGCTGGGGCTGCCATGGTGTGCCGCAAACAAGATCCGTCTGCTGCCAGATGCCCGGCCTTTGGGAGGTTGGGAAATGATGGTGTTGGTGCATCTTTCAGTTGCTCCCTCCAAAATAAATCAGAATTATCTCGGTCTAAACCCTCGCAAAACTGCACAAATTTCTCGAAGCTTCCTGTTGGTCCTACAGTCTCTGTGTTGTGGTGATAGTCAAGGCGAATGTGATTGACTACAGACTCCAAGCTCCACCCATCAAATATTGCGTGGTGGAGTGTCCAAACCAGATGAGAGTGACCTGATGACGGATCCTGCACGTGGTAATGCCTAGCTAGAGGCTGACCAGGACGAAAAGGAACCGCTTTGTCTGCAGCTAGGAATGATGGAAGCTCTTGCTTGACCTCAGTCCATTCTGCTTGATGTCTAAGTACCACCTGCATGAGGCTGGAAGAAGACGGCACAATCGTTGTCCTTAGTATTGGAAAAACGCTAATGGCACTCTCCCATGCTGTCTTGAATCTTTGGATGTCGACAGCAGATGAGAATTCGAATACAAACTGGCTCGTATACAAGGAGGGTAGCGCCACCGAAAGCGAAAATAACCCTTCTTGGAGAGCTGTGCAAGGGAAAATATCCGCCACCTGCTCCCGGTCTAGACCGTATTCTTCCAGCAGGGACCAGACTTTAGAGGGCTTGTCTTGTGTAAGGAAGGATGAGGCTGGGACGACGCCTAGATGGGATTCATCATCAGCAACAGCAGGAATTGCCTGCATCGCCACGGCCATGCCAGATATTGTTGGGTTCCTGAAAACCTTTTCCATGGTCAAATGATAGCCTTCCTTGTTGGCCAATGTTACTAGTTTCATAGACCGAAGTGAATCCCCGCCAAGTCGAAAGAAGTGTGCGTCTGGCGTGAGACCCCGAGTGGCAAATTGAAGAATTTGTCTCCAGATTCTGGCCAGTGCCGACTCGATAGGCGATAGGCCATTGTCGTCTCCATCACCTGTTCGTGAATTGGAATAATAATCCTCCCAAAGGCGTAAGAGCATGCGCCGGTCAAGTTTCCCTGAGGGACTCAGGGGAAGTTCCTTCAGGGGTATCCATACAACAGGCCACATGTAGAATGGAAGCTCTTCTGAGATGCGTGCACGAAGTCCTTCGACCTCTAGCGCCATCTCTTCGGTCATGTCTGCGGTGTCACCATTGGGATTTCGTTCGGGTGAGCCCTGAATACTGGGGTTATGAAGAAAAGCCACCAGGTTGTTAGTGCCATGTATATCAAGCACTTCAAGGACTATATGTGCCCCAGGGAGTCGAGTGTGCTGTTGCAGCCGGGTCTCAATGTCCTCTAGCTCTATCCGTTGGCCATGAAGCTTAATTTGGCGGTCACGTCGACCTACAAAAATGATTTCGCCATTTTCGGCGAATTGAGCCATGTCGCCAGTTCGATAGCACCGTCCCATTGAGGTCAGGCTCGAATCCCAGTCTTGTGCCCACGGTGGGGCATCGAGGAATAACTTTGCATTGTCCAAGTGATTGTTAATGTAATTCCGTGCAACTCCCGGGCCTTCCACCACTAGTTCCCCTATGGCTCCTATAGGAGCAAGTTTATCCGGGTTGCCCAAGAGCGTAATCCAAGCACGACAGTTGACAGGAAGCCCAATCCTTATAGCGTCATCGTCCACAGTAAGGGCTTTCTTGGCGACGCATGCCACTGTAGTTTCCGCAGGACCGTAAGCCACAATTAAGTCTAGTGTACCTCCCCATACCCCCACGATATCTTGCGTTACCCGCTCTCCGCCAGAAATCAGTGTTGTCAGACAGGGGACGTCTGACGGTGACAGTAATCGCACAACGGTAGGTGTGAGCAGGACCGTGTTAGCATTCAGAGTGCATATTGATTCTGCCAAGTTATTCAGACGATCTCCGTCGGAAGGAATGCAGATGCAACCGCCGCTAATCAACGTCATGAGCATCTCTCCGTACGCGGCATCGAATGCGTAAGACGAGAATTGGAAATATCGAGTTGTGTTGCTTATGCCGGGGAGTTTGGCCAAAGCCAGCAGACTGGAACAAATCGACTGGTGTTCGATTTGAATCCCTTTTGGTGTGCCCGTAGATCCTGACGTGAAGACGACAACTGCCACAGCGGAGGGACTAACTTCAACCTGCTGAAGCTCGTTTGCCGCAGGAGCTTGCAATGATAAATCGGATACAACAATGACTCGGGATGCCAGATTGGTTGCTCTGTCCTTTTGAGCGGATGAGCTGAGTACAACGGCGGCCTTGACTTCGTTCGATAATGTCTGTAATCGACTTGTGGGGTGCGAGGCATCCATGAGCAAGAAAGAACACCCACTCTTAAGAACGCCTAGCATCGCCACGACGGTCCAGAACGTTTTTTCGAAGCAAAGAGGAATACAATCCCCCGAACGGACTCCGGCCTCAAGCAATATGGAGGACAGAAGTGAGGACAAGGAGTCAAGCTCCTCGTATGTAAGCCCGCCGTCCCAAGAATCCACAGCCTGTGATCCTGGGCTCTCAAGCATTCTCTGTCCAAATACTTCGTGGACTGTTGATACTATAGTTGAAGGGGGTTGCTGGTTCCATCGCTGCAGGTCTCGCCGATCCAAATCACAGATCAAATCCAGGTCCCGCAGTGTGCGCCTATCAGTCGTCGCAACCAGCAATTGTCTGGTGACGTGGACCATTTGACTGAGGAATCTTGCTGTGGTCTGAGAGCTCTCTCCGCTGATCTCCAAAAGTAGCGAAAGGAACCCCCCTGACTCTTTTACCGTGCATAGGATCTGACGTGGGACAGCAGAGCTTTCTGGCCCGCTTCCACGAACTGAACTGGAAGCCCCCTCACTGGAAGTAGTCCAATTCTCCAAGCTGTCTGTGCACAGCCAGAAGGTATGCAATGCGTCTGGCAATGCGATATTCTGATGATGGGATCTTTCAATGTTTCTGAGAAAGTCGTGCGCACTGCAATCTTGATTGACTTGAAGGCTGGCATCCCAGAGTTGCCCAGATGTACTGGTGCGTACATGAAACAAGGGTGTTGAGGTTCGTAAATATACAGATAGTAGAAGTCCCAAACTGCCAGAAACTGCGACCCATGGGGCCCATCCGTCGGTTTCAATCTGAATTTCCTCTGGGACATCGGCTTGTTGATCTGACGATAATTCCGCAGCAATCGCCATGTTGATAGAATTGTCAAGTATTCAAATCTCTTTCTTTGAAGGGGCGAACAGAGTCGCATATCTGAGATGTACTTACCTATATCTATAGTAATAGTAATAGTAATATCTGTTATACAGCTCCGTACTGCACCATGTGATGGTCCTGGGAGTGCAAATGACTTGGACCTGGTTCCCCTCGGCACTAAACATAAGCATACTGTAAGCTCGGCGCCCGCCGTCTTCTACACGCCTCATACTGTGATGCTTAGCGTTGCCGCCCGCTTGTATGTGGTGCGAATGTGCAGGGGGTTGTTCGATTTGAGGTGAAGACTTTGATTTTGTTTGCTGAGAGCTGAGATAGGCTCGATACACGCTAAACTACTTTACTCGTAGGACCAGCTCCATCACGTGAACGGACCCAAATCCCCACCGTACGGTACGGTACCTTGCTCCGAAGTAAATTTACTATATTTGGCTCCAAAGCACCTACTACTCTATATTTGGATACTGTCCAGGTATCAGGCGGCAACGCTAAGTATTCTTGCCCCCGTGAATCGCGACCTATACGAATTAAACTCCCTGTGCTCCGTAGGATCCTCCCTGTAGCCCAGACCTCTCCATCACTCTACAGTACCACTTCCTCACACCACCACACTACACTAGTACCGGGGCGGCTGACTTATATATCACAGAACACCTCACTAGGAATTCCGAGAGCCTTAGAAACTCATAGCCTCATAAACACCATAATGTCCGTCTCAACCCCCCCTTCAAACCTCACCCTCGTCAACATCGGCACTCATTCCCTCGCCCTCTACACCCACGGTCCAGAACCTAGCAGCTCCAAAGATCCAGTTGTCCTGTTCGTCTCAGGCGTGGCAAGCAGCAGCCTTAACTGGGCGGCCGTGACACGGCTGCTCCCTCCTTCGCTGCGCAGCTACACTTACGACCGTGCCGGCTATGGCAGCTCGGAGCTCTCGCCGCTCGCGCCCACGGCCGAGAACGTCGCTCTGGAGCTCTCCCGTCTGATCGAAAAGGCTCCCATTTCGAACCCTTTGATCATTGTTGGGCACTCTTGGGCCGGCGTGCTCATAAACGAGTTCGTCGTCATTACGGGCAACGGCCCGCATATCGCTGGCCTGGTGCTCGTCGACGCCAACTACGAGACCGCGCTACAAGTGCTGAACCCGGGGGATGCAAATCTCTTAGCCATCTCTGAGGGCGTCGAAGCATACTCTGCCCAGGGCATTAAGGCGGAGCACAAGTTGACGCAGGAGGAGTGGGATGCGTTTGTGAGTGACGAAGCGACGGAGAAGTTCAAGTTACAGGAGCAGAAAGAGGAGTATGAGGAGTACGTACCGAGTTTTGAGACGCTGCGGAAGAAGGAGCTAGGGAAAAGGCAGCCGCTAGTTGGAGACAAACCGGTTTATGTGATTGGGGGCATGCGGAGTAGGGATTGGAGTGGGTTGTATAAGGCAGGCGTTGCGAAGGGGAATGGAACCGAGGAGCAGAGGAGCTATGTCAGAGAGTTGATCAGGACGGCTGATGAGAAGAATGAGGGTCTCATGAAAGAATGGCTGAAGCTCTCTACAAAGGGTAAGCTTGTATTTGCACACGAGAGTGGACACTTTGTCCAGTTAACTCAGCCGGATATTGTTGTCGATGGAGTGAAATGGGTCCTAGATGAATTACAAACTTCTTCTTAGAAGCAGAAACTAAATAGTCACTAATACAATGAATGCGTATCCTTTTACAACTCGTATTAGTCTCCAAGTTGCCAAAATGAAACAGCGGCTGTTTAACAGCCTGCGTACCCGGTAGTCTACGTGGAAAAGAAGTAGGGACTTTTCAATCACTCGAGAATCGCGATATACGGAGTATAGCACGTTTATTTGTTTGCCGGACAGAGGCCTGTCTGATTGGGGGACCAGGGTAATCCGAAGGATTCTGCGTACTACGAAATAAATTACTCGAGCATACCAAGATTCAAGGCTCGCTCCACCGACAATCGAAACCATGTCTTTGGCAGACTCTTCTAGTGTCACAACATCAGTCTCCATCCGGTGTTCGGTGACTTTCACTAGTTGTCGCCTCGACGGCCCAAAGGAGACATTAAGTGCGGTGACTCGCTTACTATACGGAGTATTCATCGCGCCCTAACATAACTTCCACGGTTCCTCCCGGAAGGATTCGTGGCTCTGCCGCGCAGCTTTTGACGACACTTGAAGTTCCCCCGAGTCTCTACGGACGTAAGCTCCTAGCGTTGCCGCTATGCGGGGTGCCTGAATTAACAAAGCTTATGTTGATCTTCCACGAACAAGTATATTATTGGATACAGTAGTGACGTGTGTCAGATGCCAGTAAATACCCGAGTACTTCTAGATGCACCGCTTGGTAGTAATGCTACAAGGTATTATCACCAAATCTGCATCTCAGGGATTGTGTGCCTTTACCAGGCTTATATGGACTCCGGCTCTCGGAAATGTTCTTATTCTAGCGTATAAAGTCGTTTCGCGGTTTAGTCTCTAAATTAGGCATCAACGATCATATCCAAAGATCTATTTAGCCAATCCAGAACTTGCTTTAGCTATTTTATAATCCTTCAAATGCATATCAGGTGATAATATAATGTACCTTATTTAGATGCTACCTTGTTACGTAAATATCAGATTGAGTTCCGGCGGCAACGCTAAACATCCACCAGATCCTTGCTACGTATACCTGCTTACATCAGAGAAGGTCAAGCTCTGTTCGGGTCTCCGTTCGTACATTCTGTGATCATTCTTACATTAGCAGCATGAGAAAATTCCGAGCTCCCCTCCGTATTAGGAATCTGGCCAAGTCATGATATATTAGGGGGAAAAGTGGATTATAGCGCCTTGGTGATAAAATGGCGTTTTTAGAGTTTCTGGTACTAATACTCGTACTTTCTAATATTTCTAATGCCGCTTTACTTTTTACCAATTATACCGTTTGCGGTTAATACATCTCCACGCACTTTCTGGTTTCCTCTCCTAAGACTAATTCAAGAATGAGATCGTCATTAATTGCCTTCCAAACAATAAGTAACAGTAAAGCAGCCTTGGATATAGGAAGTAGTGTTAGTGCTAAAGCCCCATTGTAATATCTGTACATGCAAGCAGTGTACTCTCATCTAGCTTGAGGTTGTTCATTTTGTCAGCTACCTTAATTGGGTGTAATCTCATCACGCAGCTGTTGAACTTTGACCAGCTCCCATTAAACTCTTTGTTCCTGTTTTGCTCATATAAATACGTTACTGAACGAAGTCGATCGACTACTCTTTGACCAATATATTAGCACGAGACCTTGTGATTTTCAACGGCATGGCTGAGAAAACGGAGCTGGATTCCCAACCGGAGGAGTCCACGGACTTGAGCCACCAGCATCTCCCAGCTGTGAGAAACCACGTTCCACTTCGTGTATGGCTTATACAAGGCGTTATTTTCTTCGAGAGAGCAGCATTTTATGGCTCCAGCCAGCCTTTCCGTGTGTCTTCCTGTATGTAAACTGAAATAAAACATTGGGCTAACAAAACTTGCAGAAAATTACCTTCAGCTTTCTCCTCATGACTCCGTTCGCCCAGGAGCTCTTGGCTTGGGGCAGTCAAGAGCAGTGATGATAATTTATATCTGGTTCATATACAACTACTCTACACCTCTGATAGGGGCACTGGTGGCGGACTGCTGGCTCGGCCGTCGTAGGACAATCCAACTTGGATATATGTAAGATCCAGTAGTTTATTACAGACCATCCCTCGTTTATAGAAGAAACTAATAGTCTAGCTTTTATATCTTAGGACTAGCCGTCCTTACCGGTACGGCTTTCTCGCATCGGGTTTATGGCACCGGCGGCCTCCCAGGTTTCATAGTGGCTGCTCTTCTTATCGGCCTTGGCGTAGGAGCTGTGAGACCAAATATGACAGTATTCTTAAGTAGGCATTAGGAACTCAATTATTTTGATGTTTGAAAAGCGCTGATTATCAACAGTTGACCAGTACCCCGAAAAAGAACCCCAAATTGTGGTTTTGAAGAATGGGAAATCAGCTGTGACGAGCCGTGAACTCACAATTCAGTTTATATATAATGTTAACTACTGGTATGTCCTATCTTGAGTTTGCTACGGCAAGGCCTTGCTAATGAATAATTAAACAGGATGATTAACGTCGGGGGTTTGGCCGGTATCGTAACAACAATAACGGAAAAGACTAGGGGCTTTGGGTTTGCCTATCTAATTGGTCTTTGCTTGATCGTCGCCTCTGCAGCGACTTTCCAAGCTGGGTTTACACATTTCAGTGAGCAATTCGTCAAATTCTGATATCATAGTGAGTCCGACGCTGACAGGTTCCAGTAAGGGCACCACCGGCGGGAAACGTTCTCACGTCTGCGTTCAAAACATTACGTCGCCGAGCCCCAGGCTATCGCCAGCAAAACCAAATAGGAGGTGTAAGACAATTGTCTGCTCAACAAGATGGCTCTTCAAATCCAAATGAAGATGAGATCATGATGACTGAAATGAAGGCCGCACTCCGAGCTTGTTTAGTGTTGTAAGATATTCATCAGGTTCAACCAAACCTACTAACCAGCATTACGAAACACAACTAACCATTCTCGGCAGCCTTCCATTCCCGGCTCTAATGCTCTGCATAGATATCATGGACAGCGGCCTTGTGGCGCAAGCAGGCCAGATGCAGACTCACGGTCTACCCAATGACATTATGTATAATCTGAATCCAATCGCAGTCATGGTCCTCTTGCCCCTCTTTCAAGGCTGGATTTATCCCTTCCTAGCAAAGAGAAAAATAAACTTCACGCCTCAGCACCGCATCGCCGTGGGGCTTTTCTGTGCCGCGGTTGCAATGGCATACTCAGCAGGGATTCAACACCTCATATACATAAGCGGACCATGTTTCGACCATCCATTGAAGTGCGGTTCCGGGGACAGACCTAGCAACGTTAACATCGGAATCCAAACGCCGACTTACGTATTTCTCGCGTTGGGAGAAATCCTTGCCATCGTTGCAGGGACCGAACTTGCTTATACACGGGCTCCAGAAAGTATGAAGTCGATCGTTCAGGCTGTTTTCCTGCTTTTCAGCGCCCTGGGCGCTGTCATGGGTGTCGGTGTATCGTTTGCTGCCGAGGACCCCAACATGGTCATTGTATATGGATCGATAACCGGGCTATTGGTTCTTGTCACCCTTGCGTTTGAATTTGCCGTTGTAGGTGATGCCTTTGTTTGAAGGCTAGGTCCGCGGTTCCTGTAGAAACTTTTCTACGAAATATGGGAAACGATTCTCCTGGTTTTGCGGCGGCGAGGCTATATGTTGGACGATTGTGACCTTGGTTTAGTGCATATTCAGCAGGGAAAGCGGAGAGTTTTGGAACAGGCGAGAGCCGAATTTGTGTCTTTTTGCTCTATGCGAATGCATATACACTGAAAGAATAATTGAAATGGCTAATGAATATCCTCTGGCACTTTGGTAGTTACACAGGTGCTTCCTCACTTACTTAGGTTATAACCTCACTTCTAGCTAGACTAAGCTAGCTATGGATTGAGCCTCTTGTAATCCCCAAACCTCTGATCTGCTGTATTAAGTAGATAGCTGGCTAATTGGTTGGGCTATAATTGATTTGATTTGGTGGTAACCTCCGAGAATCTTCATCCGTTATTGATTACTCGTATGCCCGAGCCTCGCTTACGCTCAGGGGTTCGGACTTGGCGATGCGGGCTGACTTACCGATGTGTTAATGTGGCTTGAAGATTTCAAAAGTACCATCGCACATCACATACTAGGCTGGGACTCTTAGTCAAATGCAAATCTAATAGCTCAGACAAAGGGGAGGCTAGTTTCATGAGTAATCATAGCTCGCAATAAACTTTATTCGGCTTACTTATGGCGGCTTACTTATGGTGGGTCATCAGCAGAGAAAGTCTATGCGATTTGGAATCACCCCATAATTCCAGGGGGACTTTGCGAGCAACTCCACAATCAGCACGCGATATATACACGTTGTTACAGCCGCACAGGCCAAATCTGATGTCGCTTATATGCCCGAGCTGCAAGAAAAGCAACTAAATCGCGTATAAGACCTTGTACGCGTAGTATTAATTGTGGAGTAGCCCGCAAAGTACAGTAGGAGTTAACGGTCCCGAACCACTCTAAAATCTCGCTATAGGTAATCTGAACGACACTGCGTGTATCATTGGTTGGGGTGCAGGGGTTACGTCCGGACCATCAACTTTGGCCGCTTTAGCGCTGATTCCGCGGCCGCAAATACGAAGTATAAGCGCTATAGATATTACACTCTGATCGGAGAATTTTCCCCTGACCTTTTCATAGGAGGAAATCTTCGCAAGAATGCCTTAAGCGCACGTCATACTGTAAGCCCTACAAGAGATCGTGGAGGCGTTGACGAGCTAGTTAGACCCCCAGCTCGGCTTTATCCGCATCTATATGCGGGGAGCGCTAATTCATATTAGTTTGTACAAATTTGGATTTGGAGCAGGATATATCATTTTACAACTATGCTATAACGAGAAGACAATATTATTATATTATTCTACCTAGCGAATATTAAATTCTCTAGGTACAGGTATTTTTAAGTTTACGTTAAGAACAAAGTTGTATATTTGAAAGAGTTTCGCTATTACAAATTAGTTAGTACAGCTGTATGTACTCACTGGAAGCGTACGTACGGAGTAAGTTCGAGAATCTCTAATTGTGCTATACTCCGTGCGGCCGAAAAGTAATTCGAGCCCCGCTTTTCCACAGTGAGGATTTACAGTGATAAACCGTGATCTGCTAGATCTAAGTACTATTCCTAGCCACTTGATTGGTTAAACAGGGTGTGCACTGCTCAAAGCGTATCATTTAAGCCTCAAAGGGAAATAAATAGGGCTCGAATTACTTTTCGGCCGCACAGAGTAGAGTAGTGGCCGAGCTGCACTACGATATGTAAGACGGGAGAAGGACCGGCCGTTTTCCATGAGTTTCAGCGGGAAGCTTCGATTTCTTTTAGCCTGGATCGATCTTTGTCTTGCGAATAACAAATAAGCGTTTATAGATTAGGAATATATTGCGCAGCTATTACGTAAATCTCAGCCTCTGGGTAGCACGGGGTGCCCAGGTCCCAGGTCTGTGTCAGACATCAGCTTATGCTCTCTATGTCAGACATCAGCTTATATGTTACACAATCGTGGGTATTATACGAGCCTGGCTACCGGTAGCTCCAAGGCTACGAATGCTAAAATGTACTCCAGCCAGTTGAGGGGAGCCAATCGGCCCCTAGAGGTTCATCGTTTATAGACTATACTCTTATGTCGAAGTCTATCAAAACCTATGATAAACACATTCCTAGGCATGGATTATTGCCACTGCTACTACAACTTTCCACTCAAAATCAGGATGTGACTAAGGTAAAACAGGGTATGTATGAGCTAAAAAAGCCCCTGGATAGACCATTTATATTTTATTTGCAGATCAAATGCGAAAAGCGCTATTTTATACTAGATTAAGAAGATTTCCAAGCCGGAGTCCATATAAGCCTAGTAAAATGTACACAATCCTTGGATGACAGATTTGGTGATAATGTACACCGCTTCAGATTTTAACTTTGATCTACTTGGAGCTTACAGTTGAACCGGTGTAGCTAAAAGTTGAACTAGTGTAGAAAGTCTTCACTTTCGCTAAAGTATATGCTTACTATAATAATATCTATAGGTTAAGGAGTTAGTTATTATAAAAATACTAATATTAGCAAATGCTTCTATGTTTAGTATATACTCACTTATACTTTTATTAGGTATAGTTTTGTTATAAGCTAGTTATGCAGTGCGCTCGCGCCGCCCCACCTCTCCCCCCCTAATTCGCTACCCCGTAAAGCTGAGCCAGTGTACGGAGGTATAGGCTAAAAGTTGTGTCACCAGGGGTCATTGCAGGGGTGTATTTGGGTGATATTTTTACTTCGGACTTAAGCACAGGGGTCCTCTATTGATACAACTTTTGGCCTCTACCTCCGTAGAGAAGCACGGATGTTTAACTTAATGTGGAATCCTACACTGGTTTAACTTTTAGCTACACTGGTTCAACTGGAACCGCGCCTACTTGCTCTATTACTTTGAACTGCCCTCATCTAGCAACTCTGGATTTTTCTAAGAATTAGGATGCTAAACCAGTGAATAGACCAGCTATGAGTAAGTTTATTGTCGCATAATTTCTAATTCTACTATGATTGTAATGCTAATATGGTACACATCTTAGGCAGTAGGAGTATCTATGGCTGCTGGACTTGTCGACTTCGAAGAAAGAAATGCGACGAGAATCGCCCTTCCTGTGTTAAATGCGGTTCTCTTCAACTGGACTGTGATGGATACGGGCCAAGGCCTCACTGGATGGACAGAGGAGAGTTAGAGAGGGAACAGGCTCGCAAAGTGAAACTTATTATCAACCAGATCAAGTCGAATATACGACAGCAAAAGTTACTGGGCTCACCTCAAGACGTTAGACCTCAATTAAACCCACTGGCCGCCAGGAATTTTGCCATATCAAGGCTTCCTCTTTCAGACCCAACACAAGAAACTCTCTGGCAGAGTAGGCTTGCGCCCGAAAACAATCTTCAGCCTCCCAGCATAGACGGAGATTTGTATACCTCTAGCGAGTCGATATGGAGTGAACCATTCCACGGCGCTGAGTTCCCAGCGGAATGCTTCTTCGATCAAACATTTGGCATGTCCATATATAACCAGCATCCCCCCGAAGCTTCCCAAAGAGTGTCAATGAGTATATCGCCAGGCATAGATCAAAAAGACACCCCAAATTCCACCGATGTCTCCAGGCAAGATGCCCAACCTGAAGCAAATATGGAGGCTCCATTGTACGACCCATCCCACCATGACATTTACTCATCAGTGGCATCTACATATAGCAATGAAGCGGACTCGTTGCTTCCCACTCAAGAGAAGTCATCTTCAGGTTACCATGTCTCCCAACCGGCCGGACCAAGCAATGCAATTTTGTGTGGGGATGTGGAAGATACCTTATTCATGTACTACTTTGATCATGTTTTCTACGTTCATTGTCCTTTTTATTTCCCCACCAATCAGCGAGGGAGGGGTTGGCTGTTTTCTATCCTCAAGAGGGTTAAATCGGCCTATCATGCAGCTCTTGCTTTGAGCGAATATCATCAGTCGACACTTTCGCAGCATAGCAACGCTCATCATATAAGAGTAAGAGGTAGACACTATGACTTAGCTCTCCAAGAAATGCAAGTTAGCCTCGCACGATCCGATACATGGGGCGGAAACCTCGGTCTAGCCCACAATATCGAAGTCCTTACTTCTATTCTCCTCCTCTTGTCTTATGAAGTATGTTGCTTCTCCCTAGTATTATCTTCCATGCTAATAATTCTATCTAACAGTTATTTAATGGTGGCAAACACAACTGGCATGTGCATCTTAGGGCAGCAACGGCCCTAGTTCCACCGCTCGTGCAAGCAAAGTTAGCGCCAATTGCAGCAAGAGAATACCACATGAACGAACAGCAGGATACGGTAATTTCTCATCCTGAGGATTATACCTCAATCAGCTTTTTGCTCGGTTTTTTTATTTCGATGGACATTCTCTCGTGTGCCTCAACTCGGTCAAGCCATTTTTTGGCATTGGATCACAAGCTCATGCTCGAAAGGGGCGAGATTAACCTGGCAAATCTGACAGGCTGTAGTAACTGGGCTATGGTCTTTGTTTTCGAAGTCTCATTACTAGACAAGTGGAGGGATGAAGAGAAGAAGGCTCATAAATTAAGTCTAACAGAGCTTACGAAACGTGGTAGTCAAGTTGAGGAGCGCCTACGGAAGAGACTAGCAAGGATCGAGAATGAGCCTTCAGCAGACTCTAGTAACACTGAGATTACGAGAATATTTGCTCTCTCGGCTATCACCTACCTTCATGTAGTTGTCTCAGGTGCGTATCCTAAGCTTCCGGAGATCAGGGAAAGCGTTTCGAAAACAATAGACGCTCTTCAAAGTCTAACGGACCCGAAATTGTTACGAAATGTGGTTTGGCCATTCTGTATTTCCGGATGCTTAGCAGTTGACGAACAACAAAATCTTTTTCGAGACCTTATGTCTGCAGCACACATTACGCAGTCAACAGTCGGGACCTGCGTTGAGGCCTTCAAAATCATGGAAGAATGCTGGGAGTCGAGGAAAACTGGCACATGCAGTTATGACTGGGTTTGTTGCATGAAAAGCCGGGGTGAGTATGTCCTACTCGGTTGAATAGCTCTAGGCAATATAGAATAGCTCTTTGGCCCTATATATTCCAGTCACCCTGTAACTTGCATTAGCTTAGCGTTATAACTATTCTAACCTCACGTTTTATTTCCTCTTAGCGTAGTGTTTTTAGCTATTTCGCAGCGTGAGACATATATAGTTGGTCTATACTTACTTTACCCTGACTTTACCTGCATTTTCTTATAAGTTCTCCTTATGCGTACAGTATAGTTTTGATATTAATATATTTAGTAGAGGAGTCTCTTAGTAAAACCAAGCCAACTTACTCTTCTTTAAGTGATGTTATCACATAGTATTTATAAATGGATAAATAGCGCGAATAGGGGTCACCACAAAACCTATAGACCTATGGGGGACCCGACCTATATAGGTTTTAGGTCGGGTCTATAAGGATTAGAGGACCTATAGGTCAGGTCCTAGATCTTAGGGCCCGACCTAACCTATGG
>QGML01000258.1:0-21404 GCA_007825375.1 Lachnellula willkommii | reverse complement strand
GAGAGAGGGGGGTATATATGTAGATTTGAGGCTCTGTGCTCCCACTCATTGAAATTCAGGAGAACGGAAGAAAGAAGCTTGCTTGAGATCTAGGTAGTTACCAGGTCTTCCCGAGACATCGAGGACAATTGGTTTATTTGCCCTCGCATGAAGTTTGACGATTGCGTTGGACAGAGCTTCATGATTGGTAACTTGAACTGTGAGTGCAATGGCTTGAAATTACAATGACAGATGACAGATGACAGATGGGTTGTGTATACCTCGTACAGCCACTCGTACCCACTCATTGGACGTCTACTCCCAAGCTTGCAACTCTATTCCTCCATATATTTGAGCAACAAACAATCGAGACATCTCCCAGCTGACCCAGTCATCAAGCACCTGCCTGCCTGTACATGTACGTACCAGGACCTTGGGTTCCGGCTACGCTGTGCGATGCCGTTTCCCGTTTCCAGCCGTGCAACACAGTACCCGTGCAAGATCTCGTCCTGATCTTAGACATTCCAGATGCCGTGATTGTCGTTCCCTTCCATACAAACTGTGCAGCAAGTGGGACGGTGCAGGATCTGGCCACTCCCGGGCCCAAGTCCGGATGCAGTGTAAGCATTCAGATCTAGAATCTAGGGCGCTAACCGCGGTGACCCTGTCGTTGGTTTCCCAGATCAAGCACCAGGTGAAGGGAAACTACATGCAGGTCGGGGTCTTGGGTAACACCAGATGCAGGACTCCTTCTAGACGGATTCTATGCTTCGGGCCGGGCGGCGGAGGGCCTCTTGATCAGCAACATGCCGGTGGGAGCTGGCGTATTGGTTACTGGTGCTGGGGATTATCTACCTTCGGGGGTACTTCTGGGTATGAGATCTCCGGCCCTTGTGTTGATGTGCGAGTTCCCACTTCCGCGGCAACACGGCAAGGATGGGAAGGGTTCGTACTCCGCAAACATCCCCCCCTTTTCCGGCTTCGGTTATTTGGCTAGCCTTGTCTGAGAGTTGAGTATTGGTAGACGAGTCTGCGTTTTTTCTTTGAAGCTAGAACATACATGTACATAGACTGGTATGTTTGTATTTCTTCTCGGGTATCCATGTGAACCTCAGTGGAAATTGAAATGTCCCCACATCTCCCTGTTTGTGACCTCTGGTAATCAAGTGACGCCGACGCCGTTCAAGCAAAACAGCCAGACACCAGTAATAGTCCCGAGAAATGGATATGGACATAAAAGTTCGTTTATATTGTTATTTTAAAGTCGTCGTATCATGATAATATATGATTCGAATCAACTTTTATCAAAGGACAGACCTCCTCCCCCCACCTCTTCTCCAAGTCCTCATCCCTGCCATACAAAATCTTCTGCGCAGAATCGAGCATCACATCAAAGGGCCACTCAACCTTCTGATTCCCGACATCTCTCGCATCGATAGCAATAATCTACAAGTCAACATGTCAGTAAACACTCTACTTATAAGTCACGAGGCAGAATATGGCGCAAATTAAAGCTCACCTGATCAACCAACCCCGACCTCCTGAGCACCTCAAACTCCACCCTCTTCCAGATGCCCAATATGGGCGGGTTATAGATATCCACATGCATAACCGTAGCAACCCTCGCCGCCTTCCTCGCGAACGCCGCCGACATGTTCTCAAAGTAAGCTCTCTCCTGCTCCGGATCCGACATGATGCACCACAGGGGATTATTCCGCGTCTGATGGTTCTGGTAATTCTCGCACGGCCAGATATCCTGTTCAGGCGCGGTTCGATTAGTTGGCGCCCGGAAAAAGGATGGCAGGTAGAATCAGGTAGTTTGTACAGGGTGAGTGACGTGACACGACTTACCCAGATGGTGACTTTCGCGGCTCGTCGCGCGAATTGCTTCGCTTTGGCGGAGAGGCCTTGCGAGTAGAATAGTGCGTTGGAATCGAGGGACGTAAAGCGCCACTCGGGTTTGGTGTTTTGCTCAAACCACTATGGGTACGGTTAGAATACATCAGGGGGGGGGGGGGGGGCTTGGTTTCACTTACCTCGATGGAGTACTTGGAGATGCTGTCACATTGGGCCGCGGTCACGAGAGGCTCGGCAATAGTCGTACCTAGGCCGGCGACGAAGATCGCCAGGACTACCGAGAATCTCATGGCGAAGGATAGAGACGACGAATCGGGACTTAGGAATTCTGGGTATGTTGTTTGAAGATGATTCCGCGGGCCGTTCGGGCAACCCTGGGAGCTCGGAAAGGGTTGAGTAGATGTTCTGGATATTCCGGATGCCACAGTTCAAAGAATCGATACAGTAGGTTTGGTGCGGTATTGAAGTTGACTTGCGTAAGATAGGTAGGCGGTTTACATATCTATCAGTGGGGTCTACTCTTAAAATTCTGACAACCACGAATCTCGTTGCTCTCCCTCGAGATGAAGCAATGGCCAGACAGACACCAGACCCCAACAGACACACACCTATCCTGGCTACCAGCAAAGGCGAGTAGAAATCGTGATTCTCCGGAAACCGAATATATACAAAGATGAGCTTTCCAAGTCTGGAAACCAAAAAGTTGGGAGGTGGGATGAGAGGATGTTGTTTTAGCGTGTTTTAAGGACCACGGCGTGCACAGCCCCTGCGGCGCTGTTGGAAATGAACGCGCCTTTGCGGCACGGCCTACAGACTGAGAGAACGAATGATTTCCTCCCCAGTGGATCATTTCCGTCAAAGATAAAATCGCAGGAACTCTGATTGGCTTCACGTAAAAGGTACCACACTCCAATTCATCGACGGATACGAGTAGCGACTCGGAGAGAACCGAGAATTCCATAGAGAGGCGACCCCTAGTGAGATTTCGATGTCGCTACAGTACGAGTAAGACCAACTAAAATCACGGGGTTGCATGCCTGAAAAAATAGGGGTTGCTCGCTAAACCCCTGGTGCCTCCTGTAAGCTGCAGCCGAGCCACATCGACTTACTCCGTATAACGTCAATGTCCCACTCGACGTGGGACATTAAAGTCGATCATAATAAGTGCCACTTTATCTATCCACCGCTACAACTCGAATTATAGTGAAAGAAGGGTGTATTCAGGATAGCACCGAAGAACCAACCCAAAGAATTCATAAAGTCAAATAGTGTTTCAGACCAACCAGGAAAGAATAGACTCTATCTTCTCTGCAGAAACCCAAAGCCTACAAGAGCACTCCTTCATCACATCCCTAAAGCCCAATACCCCCAAACGGATTCCCCTAGTCCGTCACATCATAATTAAAACATTGCAGATCCGGGCCCCCGCACTCTTAATAGCCCTCTCAACGCAACCGCTCTTACGAAGTAATAGTCAAAGGCAAAGTAAAACTATAGGCGTTCGTTGCAGTCCAATCCCCGCCATCAACCTGCTGGTTAACAGTATCCGCTCTCCACGACAGCAGGTCCCCACAACCCTTCTCTTGGCCTTTAAATCCATCGCCGTTGTCCGTAATCCAGTTGTTGGTATAGATCGTTACGTCGTACCATAGTGGGATGGCACCTAAGCCGTCGGTGAATATATCGCAGGCTGAGTGCGGCACTAGTGGTTTGGGCACGCACTCTGGGTCTGTTGAGCAGGGTGGGAGAGTACATATTTGCGTGTCTGTTTCGGTCTGGATGGAATAGATTAGTTGCTAATCATGAGAGATGTTCTAATGGGAGGAGGAACGTACAACTGCTGGGGGTCCTGAACATTGGTCGGGCATGCATGCGAACTTCTACAGTCAGCTACTAGGATTCCAAGAATGGGTAGGAAAATACATACATTATTGCCCACAAGATTCACGCCGTTTGTTTGAACACCAAGACCATCATTGAATAGAAGTTCAACATATACTCCAGCTTGAGACAGTTAGCCGAAGCTCATAACCTGACAGTCTGGCATCGAAATGAATATTCATCTTGAACTTACTAGAATCTTGCGGAGTCTGCCATGTAATCTGCATATCTGCCCCTCCATTCCCACTGCTTATAAGGGGTGCAGTCTTCCCTGCAGTATCACTTCCGACTATCCATGTCTTGACATTAGTAGCTGGATCGACTGTCAAACCTTTGAGAAGAGTAAAGTTCCAGTTAGTGTCTAGGAGGAGATTAGTGCGTGATCAATGGTGATTTCCCAAAACACATAGGATAAGCGCTCACCAAGGGTGTCAGCCTCAGGGATGATGAATTTTAACGATTGGCGTTTGCAGGGACAGACATGACGGCGGGCATGGTGTAAGTCTGATAGCTTTGAACACAAGGTGGAGTGCTTGTCGGGGTAATTGTAATATCTGGTGCGGCCACTCTTGAAGTTGTCGATGAGCTTGTAGTGCCGGTGCGTGCAGAGTTGGAGCTGGAGGATGAAAGACTGGGAGATGAGATCCGTGTTGAAGAAGAACTGCCTGATCCGGGACGAGCACTTGTTGACAGTGTCGCTGAAGCCGGCGTGGTGCTAAGGGTACGGCTGCTACTGGAGCCGCTAGATGAGGTACTGGAAGAGCTCCTGCATTGAGACGAACCCGTGATAGTGCTACCACCTATTATCCAAGGGTTTGGAACAATAAATGGCACATATCCATCATAAGACCACACAGAAGCGCCCCCATTACCGGATCCCCCAGGATCTTCGAGTACAAACCGCTCCAGCGAAACTCGTAGTTGTACTAGCCGTTGCGCTACAAGCCGCCGTGGTCGAGCATGTGGTCGAGCACGATTGGGTCGAGGATCCCGTCGTTATGCCAGTCTCGCATGCCACCGCACAATCCGTGACCGTTCTGGCACTGCATGAAGATGAGGAGGTAGCAGACGTAGCAGACGTTCTTGATGTAGACTTATCAGAGCTCTGAATTTTCGCAGTATTGGATGGATCACTACTTGTGCCTTTGTCGTCCACTGGGTTTGAAGGACAGTCACCGGCAGAAATACCAAAGACTTTAATACACGGTAGGTGAAACGGGGGTAAGCCAGGGAAGCCGGGGAAAGAGAACAGAACCGCAGGAATAAGAGGAAAGCCCCCTTTTAACGAATTAGTATGCTATTTCCCCAGAAGTATTTGAAGAAAGAGAGCGGAACTGTTATAGAATAGAGTCGTTCTGCAGCCTACATATATTTTGCTAGCGCATATGCTGGAGATTTAGTTTTCGTGATCAGCAACACTATACTTGTAATAGCTAGTATATAACTTATCTGCTATAGGTCTAAAATCTGCGAGCATTAATAAAAAGGCCTTTTTATTACTACTTATAGAAATGCTAAAGTGCTAAAGAAATAGCCTTAAAAGGGTTTAGCGTAGGGCGATCGCTATTACAAACCTTATTATATAGCCTTATTAGGCTAATTCAAGTAGAGAAGCGAAAGTCGTTCTGCACTTTATTATATTAATCCTGCAATTTGTTACTATTTTAATATAACAAATTGCAGAACGACTTTTGCTTTATATTCAAGCATACGGGGATCTTCTATTAGCGCGATTATATAGGGTAAAGCGCTGCAGATAAAGTGGAGGTCAATTTGAGGCTAGCAAAAATTGCAGAACGACCCTAATGCCAAGAACTTGCATCTTAGGGGCAAACTTTGACTCACCTGTCCCTGCAACCATAACGAAAGGATTAAGTCTTAGATCATGCCTTCCTCAATCGACGCACAGCAATCTTCCAATAGAGTGGTTTTTCCAGGGCACAATGTTTCCCCAGAACGCCTAGCGTTGAGCAGTGCTGCAGGCTCAGGGGATGTTGATGGCGTACAAAGACTTCTCCGAGAACTACCACTATCTATCGAGCTCCCGCAACCCCGCGCCAAGTACCTTGCAAACGCACGACTTGCAGCTGCAAAGAACGACGTACAGGACGCAAGCAGAAATGGAGACATGATTCGCTTGCAGACAATTCTTGAACAATGGAAAAGCGAGACTTCCATTCGTGATCCCGTGCCAGAAGACTTCGATTTGGCACTGTTAGAGGCAGCGCGAGGTGGGCATTCACTTGTGGTATCCAAACTCTTCGACGAAGGAGCCGTACTGGACCATAGCGCTCCCCTGGTGGCTCTAAAAGAAGGAGGTGATAAGGCCATCCCCGTGTACCAAGCATTCATTGATCATGGCTGGGACGTGAACTCGTTCCAGAACCTTCCTGTACTGCAGTAAGTTCTCAAACCACCTGTTTTTCTTCGACGACAAAATTGACACAAAACAGCGCCGCTGTAGAAAACGAAGAACTGACGAGATTTCTTCTCGACCAAGGCGCAGATCCAAATCTGACCAGCTCTAGAGGTATGAAGCCCCTAGAATGTGCTACATCTTTGTCGACTGTATTAGTTGTATTTTTGTTGCTGGAAAGAGGTGCACGTATCGAAGAGTGCAATGCATTACATCATGCAGTCTGCACCAGGAAATCGGACAAGGAGTGTTTTGAAATGATGAGTTTCCTACTTGGGAAAGGCGTGGACATTAATGGCAGGTCTTGGAAGATCAAACAAGAGGTCCCATGCCGTACGACTGCGGGTACAGCACTCATGTCAGCGGTAAAGAAGCAAGCAGCGACAAGGGTGGATTTGAATATGGTGGAGAGAGTAAATTGGTTGCTGAGCCATGGGGCAAATCCAAATATCGCGGACGACGGCGGGAAGAAACCAATCGACTATGCGGTTGACCAGAGATTGATTGACATTCTTGATGGCGGAGGAGAGTCTTGATCCTAAGCTAGATCTAATCAAGTTCGTTTCATGATTGGCTTGGTAGCATGAGAGCAATCTACATAGAAAACCAATGGTGTAGAATGTTTGACATCGGATAAAGGAGCACATGTGCACGTATCGAATGAGTTTGGGGAGAGCTATCTTGAGCTTTGAATATCAGCATTTAATATTCAGGAATGAATATCTGATTTGGGTGCGAACAGTGAAGTGGTTTGGTTTTCGGATACCTCAATTATATTTTGTAAAGACTAAGGAGGCATTGGTACCACCAAATCCAAAGCTATTTGATATGGAGACATTGATGTCTTTCTCTTGTGCCGATAAAGGAATATAGTTGCAGTTGAAGTTGTTGTCGGCGTTTTGCAAGTTGAGCGTAGGAGGCATGACGTTCTGGATCAGAGTCAGTAACAAAATATTATAAGAAGCATGCGTGGAGTTCGCCTTTACCTCTTTGACTGCCAGCACAGAGAATATCGCCTCAATTGCGCCCGCAGCTCCCAATAAATGACCTACGGCACCCTTGGTACTACTAACAGCAATCTGACTTTCGCTGTCGAGACCATCCTCCCCAAGCATTAGACTCCTGATAGCAGAATTCTCGGCAGCGTCGCCAAGTGGAGTGCTTGTAGCATGGGCATTGATATAATCGACTTCCTTTGGCCGAATACTTGCGTTCTTGAGTGCCTTCTTCATAGCCAGTAAGGCGCCTGCCCCATCCTCTCTTGGTGCAGTAATGTGGTGGGCATCTCCACTAAGTCCATACCCTCTGAGTTCAGCATAGATCTCGGCCCCACGTGCCTTTGCGTGTTCCAGTTCTTCGAGGATGACAACCCCTGCACCTTCAGCTATCACAAACCCGCATCTATCTCGATCGAAAGGGCGTGAGGCGGAGTAAGGGTCGTCATTGTAGGAGGTGGTCAGTGAGCGAGATCTCGCAAAGCCAGCAAGAGCAAGAGGATGGATACAAGACTCGGAACCACCAGCGATCATCACATCCGCATCACCGAAAGCAATAAAGCGCGAGGCGTCTCCAATGGCATGTGCCCCGGTGGTGCAAGCTGTCGTGACAGCATGATTGGGCCCCTGCAAACCATACTTCATGGAGATATGTCCCGCGCCTAGGTTGATGAGCAGCTGGGGGACGAACAATGGCGATACTTTTTTGTATCCCTACGCACGTGTCTCAGCAAACATTTCTTGATCCAATTCTGCTTGAAAGCTCACAGTCTTATCATAGGCTATGCTGGTATTATAGAGCTCCTCCAGGTTCCCAATTCCACTTCCCAAACAAACGCCGGTCATCTCCTTCTCTTCCTGACTCTGCGGTCTCCACCCAGCATCTTCGAGAGCCATCTCTGTGGCAGCAACCGCATATTGTGTAAACTTTGCCATCCGGCGTTCTTCTCCCTTATCTAGCCAGTCCGAAGCCTGCCATTTGCCTTCCTCCCTTCTCCCATGAGGTACGACTCCGGCAACGGTGCTGGGAAGCTCCTTCCAACGTGCTGAGGGTTCGAGATTCGCAACGCTGACAATACCGCAGTCGCTGGCCAGGAGTCGGGACCAGGTCCGCCGAATACCCACTCCCAGAGGCGTTATGGCACCCAGGCCAGTTACTACCACGCGTCGCATTGTTTTGCCATGTTAGCCGTTGATGGGGCATGAGAGAAAATTGAAACATCTTTCGGAGCAAAGACAAATCGAAGTAAGCTTGGAGGTTGAAGGCGCTAGGCCTGTTTTAGCCAACTCCCCCACTTGAAACCTCAAATACAAACTCACAGACTTCTACTAGACAACCACAATACAACCCGGGATATATATAACCTCAAGAAGTCCAGTAGCTTGTTTTGTTCTAGTTGAAAGTCTACAACTTCATAGATACCCAACAAAATGAGTTTGCAGCCTTGTCCATTAGAAGCAAAGCTTGAATCTAGGAATTGCTACATTTCCTCCCGCCAGACGTTCACCAGGTTGATTAAGTCTCAATTATTCATCCACTGCCCTACGGAGTTTATGAACAGAAGAATCTGCGGTTAGAATTAATCTGCATTTCACAAACTTATCTTCTTCCCGTGCTTCATGTAAGCTCAAGATATCTCCGTATCGTCGCTCTATTTTCTACTTCTATGGGGCGATGATCCAAGCAGCATCAACATTTTTTTTGTCATATATTCAGTCTTTACCCGCCATGGCCTTACAATGCAATAAAAGATCCGGCGAGTTTTCTCCAAGGGAACGGAAAATGGGAGGCTAGAAGATGACAACGACAGGAACCCGAAGATCGAGGATGTGGAGGTCTGTATTCATGAAGTATCAATAGGAACAACATCTCGGTACGAAGACAAACTTGACCCGGTCATTGACCTCAAGTGGCGTGTGTCGACTTTTGATAGGACGCTACAGTATCTCATTGGTCTTGGTTAAATTATTAGCATTAATAGATCCTAACTACCTGAAGACAAAAGGGAACCAAAGATTCTCGACAGCTCGGATCTTGACGACGATGTTTTCTCCATCAGCCCTGTCCCGAGGTTCGAGCAGCTGTGCGCAAGTACAACGAAGATATGCCCGTCAACACCATTGGAGCTAGGACTATTACTAAGTCTGATACACATCTTCCACGCTCGACCTCTAGTTCCATTAAAGTCGGCGTCTTGAATTTCGCCCTTCGAGATACCAAGTCTGTCACCCCACCAAAAGCAGCACTTCAACCATCCAGTCCAGGCGAGAAGGTTTTCTTCTCTGGTAAGCCTTTCCCTTCCTCCTGTCCGAAACCTCCAAGCTAACAACCTTACTGCATCTGTAATCTGGAGACTCATGGCCCCGTGGCATTTTCTCTCCCAGCCAGCTTCATAGTCGCTCGTCTACCGTTCGGCATCGGCGGTATCTTCCCCATCCCCATCCCATCATGATGTAATTTCTGCACAAAAACACCCTCCCGCCCCTCAAATTCCTCATGGCCCCCTCGATCTTCGCCGGCGCTTCCTCGTTCCTCATTCCTCCCCCATACCCTCAACTACCTATCGTGGGGCATGAGGGGCTCATCTTTCAGAAAGTACTTAGACAGGTTTGGGTAGTGGATTCGGCCGAAGTATTTGACGACCTCGGGGCTTGATTGGGGACTCGCACTTAGGACGTTGTTTATTCTCTTTCCGTTGACGTTGAACAATGTAGACGCGCCGAAGGGGCCAGGGAACAACGTAGTAAAACGACGTTGGATGCGCAAGGGACGGCGGTGCAGGTTGTGGTTGCTGAGGGGCAGTATTTTGGCCTGGGCCTGTTGCGTCGAGTCGGCCCGAATTAAAATCTGCATGTGAGCATGAAATTTGAACGTGTGTTGTGTAGTCGTCGTGTAAGAATGTTGTCACTTGCTTCTAGGCTAGCGGGTCGTGGACTGATTGTGTTGAGTTGTGTTGTGTTGCTTTGTAATTGTGTAACAGCGAAGTACAAACAATCCTCTAGCCCACGGGCGCAAGGATACCAATACATATCTCCGTATGCTGCATCTCTCGAAGCTGCCGTGACGTAGGAGCACTATCCATCCCATCCATCATCTCCCTCCACAACCTCGCATATTCCCACCCAACTGCTAGTAGCCAACACCGTCAAGTCTTCTGAGATATGTATGTTCGTATGTCCAGGTATGCCGCAACAGTTTTGGCAGAAAGAAAGTCTACGCCGCCACCGTGTCTTGACACGGATCAAGTACCCGAGTCCGCAGTTCCATCTCTGAAAAACGTCCAGTCCAGCTCCCGCCAGTATTGGCCGGGCCGGGCCGGGGTCCACGTGGAATGAACCAAGGATGTCGAGGAAGTTCCAATCTACGCCAAAGCCGGTGCTCCATATCTGGAATCTGCCGCCTTACACGCTCGAATGAATAGTGTCGTCGATACCGAGGACCACCAGATCCGAAGAGTTCCCATTTCGACGATTCGTGTTTCTCCCGCCCAGAAAGAAGGGTTTCGATTTCCAGAGGCTCCTTCCTTCCTTCCCTCCTTCCTTCCCTCCCACACCGCATGTGTCGCTCTACGCCATGCTTGGCTCCAGGGGATTGCGGGTCACGGCCGTGTTGATGAGTGAGGCGAGGCCAATGAGCAGGATGACGGCGCAGAGGGAGATGAGGACGATTACAACAGTCTTCAACATGTTGCTTTTTTCGTTCTTTCTTTCTCTCTCTGGCTTGCTCGATCGATCGATCGAAAAATAGATTGGACGAGAGGGTGGGATAATAGAGACGTAAGTAACGAGCACAGCGAGAGACTGAGCGAGTTACCAAGCAATCGAGCGAGTGACAAACTGACTGGTATGCAACTTTAACGAAAGACTTGTGCTTGGGACTTGTGCTTGATGTACAATATAACACGAAAAAAAGAGGGATTTCGAAAGAGGGGGCAGAACGCCAGGTATATAAACGTACGATAGAGCAACTCCTTACACCTACCGATTTGAATCCGGTTGGACCAATGAAAACAAAACGCCGCGACCCGTATGCAACGCATCTTCGATTCGCTCAACCCAATCCAATCCCATCCCTGACCTCGCTCTTGGCCCTGAATCTGGCAAGGAGCTGCTAAGTGCTCACTGCTCACTGCTCACGCGGGTTCCGGAACGGCAGCGGGGAAGAACCGGTACCGACTCACCGTAAATTACCTACTCGGGTTGTACAGTACGGAGTAGGTATGGAGTAAATTTAGCCGTTCCTCTTCCTTGCACTAAAAGTTGACAGTCCAGTGCCTGCAGTGCCTGGCGAAGGAAAGAACCCGTCGCGATCCCGTTGAAACTTGAAACAAATTTACACTCCACTCCGCAGTTTGCTGAAAGATTTTCGCGTGATACAGAAATTTCCCTCCGTACTCGTACTCTACTCGTACAAGTATGGCGGGGCGCTCGGACGACGCGTCACTTTTTCAAAAGCGAGGGACCAATCATCAGATCAGTCCGGTAATACGCAGTAATACCATACCTCCGTACCTGCCAAAACTGGTAGTGGGGGTGGTCAGGTCTATCGATTTATTGTGACACCTGATATGGCAGTTGAAGCGCACTACAAGTAGTATCGTCTCGTATTTACTCACTACCCCACCCCTTAATAAATGGTAGTGATCCTTTGTGTCACCGTAAATAAAAAGGTCTTCGCTTTCGCCATGAACGATAGGCACCGGTACTTGTACTCCGAGGGCGAGCTGAGATCTGAATATATATGAATATGCTCCGCAGGCCTATTAGAGTAGAGTCTCAAGCTCGGTCTCGGAAGAGAGGCTAGAGTCTAGGCCTACCAAGCCAGGCCTCGTAGGGTATACGGTACGGTACGTTTCTTCAGTCCTATGGAGTAGAAATAATTCGGGTCGTTAAAAGCGCTTTGCATAGGCCCGAAGGCCGAATTAAAGCAAGAAGAAAATACTACTTGTCGACTTGATGACTTCAAAGTAATTCTGGACTACGGTGGCGATCATGTAGAAAAATGCTATATTAATACCCAGTCTTTAGCATATAATTATAATCACCCAAATCGTTATCGTCGTTATTATATCATATTCATCAGCGCGTAAGTTCAGATTCCAAAAAATTAGAGCAGACTTCGCATTCAAGGTCTTCTGTGCCATCAAGTCGTAGATGGAGGTGTGTCTTTTTCGATATCCTCTGGCAGCATAGCTTCCTGGGTTGAAGGGGTGCTTTCCACTGCGTCTTTCGATTTGCTCGGAGTGTCTTCGCCAGCCAGACTTAAAGCCTTCTTCTCTCCGTCGACCAAGACCAGCTCCTCTTCTTGGGATCGGATAGGCAAGCTGGGCTCTTCTCCCTTCGCGTCTTTGACTTCACTGGCACCTTCGCCCACCGAAATTTGCTTCTTCGCCCCATCATCCTCAACATCGGCCTCGGTCCCTTCATCAATAATATCCACCGCTTCTTCATCGTTCCCTTCTTCGAAAATCTTGACTTCCAATCCCTCATCTTTACTGTATACCCTGAATCCCACAATGCAAACCGCATTCCACGGCTCAGGCTCATCCTCATCATCGCTATTACTCGTCCTCGGCTTGCTCGTCCCGCTAGGAGTACCACCCGTATTGATCGGTCGCGGCTTCAAAGTGGGGTCATCGTCGCTATACATGTCGTCGAACTCGGATATTGGGGAAGCGCTCGATTCACCATCTGAAGTGATGGCGTATTGATGCGGCTGAGGAGCATGCGAATAGTTGCGTTGGGACATCGAAGCTTTTCGGCTATGGTGTGTGTAGGCTGTCTGCGGTGGTGGCGGCCCACTAGCATAGGTGGGAATGCGGACTGATTGGCGAGGGGAGTTGGCGATGGAGCTGCTTTTTGGCGTTTCGGGTGTACCTTGTGAGTCTGGATAGATGTGAGCTACATTGTCAGTCTGGACACCTTTGTCGTTCTCCTTAGACGCCGGTAGCTCCGACGTTGATATTTCCTCAGGCACAGCATTTGGGTCATCGGTCTGAATTGCCTTGTCCGCTTTCTCGAATCGCACTTCCTTCGCATCTTCAGTCTGGATAGCTTTGTCCTTTGGCTTCTCCTCTTCGTGTTCATCCGCAGCGTCCTCAGCCTCTTTCCGTTCACGCTTCTCTCGATTCTTCTTCTCCTGCTTCCTGACGATACGACGGCTCAGATGTCTCTTCTCCCAATTCTTTTTTCGAGTTGCGATACGTGATTCTCGTGCTTTCAATTTGTCGTGGGCTTTCCGAGCAGCTACTCTGGATTCCATGTGTATAGCCCCTTTGCTATGAGCAATATCGTACGACGTGCCTACCTGTGCCAACTTATCATTATCGACTTTCTGTTTGCATTGCTCTTTGATCACTTCTTCGATTGTCAATTGGGTTAAGTCGCGGTCCGCAACTACCATGATGAACACGGAGTATGTGCGGCCGGAAGGCTTTTGAGCTCGGTCACCACACTTCGCTCCATTAGGTAATTCCCATGGCTCCGAACAATATAGTCTTGCTCGCCTGGCGAGTCAACCTCGTGCAGCCGGAATTGCAGCCTGAACTTGTACTGTCCTTGCAAGCCGTTAAAGTAGCGGTCATCGAGTTGGCTGAGCACCAAAACCACCGGCGACTCTTTCTTGAGCACAATTCTAAACTTCTGCTCAAATTCGGCTTTCCAGGGGACTTCCACACTGATCCACTTTTGAGTGATCCGCCAGTCTGGAGAGTCCATGAAGAGCCGGGTTCGATCAAAGTGTTGGTATTTGCGAAGTAGATCCTGGTAAGAGATCCAAAATACGCTGTCGTTACCAAATTGGTGGTTTAGCTCCTTTTGCGCTTCTGGAGTAAATTCCTTCGAACCGTCACTCCAGGCGCCTTCCCAATTACCCCTCTTGCCCTTGCCCCACGGATTCCTAAGAGCATTAGTAACGTCTTAATGGAAAACTCTGTCTGTCTACTTGCCGAAGTTTGAGAAGTCGTTGCCCGCTTGACAGTTCTCGAGCTTCCATGATAACGTAAGCATGACCTTCTGAGATTCCTTCTCGGTTCCCGTACCCTCCATCGAGCAGTCCAGTAGAGCAGCCAAATAAAAATTCCTTGTTGACCTTGAGAATCTCGTTGTTCCAAAATTCATCAGTATCGAGGATATCGGATGTCAAAAGTTCGGTAGTGACCCCTCCTGTCAAATCCTCAACCCCTTCTCCAATCCACCCATAATCCAAGGCAGAATAATCCCCATGCGCTTTCGCATATGCCTTTTCAAGTAAAGGAAGCCACGTCTCGTTTTGATCTTTGCAATGCGCGAAAAATAGTGCTTGTGAACCCGTTTGGTAGGTTTTGCGATATTCCTTTTCCACATCTTCTCGATCTGTTTGTTCGAGTAGATGACGTTGAACGGAGGGAGAGTCCCACTAGATCACGGGGAGTCAGTTATTTTCTATTCTGGACGATTTCGGGAGTGGATGGAGCTTATATTCCCAGTCTAGGAAATTGATAGGAGTAAGAGTACACGAGACGAAATATAATAGAAGGGGGGCAGGGTAAAATCAAAGAGCCAGTTTTCCTTACGTCGGGAGACTTGAGGTACAATTTGTCATCGATGACAGAGATGATCCATTCGCCATCTAATGATGTTAGTGAATACATATCTCAATATGAGACGAGACAATAAAAAGTTAGTGCTAGGCTTATGAGATACTACTGGGCTACTAGGCCACTCATGCTTCAGCCAGAATCTTGGTATAGCAATAAGTGAAGTTGTATGTTCCGACTCAGATGAGAAGGGATCTAATGTTCCACAGCTTTGGACTCTGTACCGTCAATCGGACGAGACCAAAACTACGTAGCGAATTTCACGACGCTCGGAAATTTTCAGATTCAAAGACACTCAGCTTTTAGTGAACATGGAATATTTCACATACAGGAGGCTCTGAATGAAGGGGGAGAATTGGATAACCGTGAGGCGAGACATTAGCCTACCTCGATGAAAGACAAATCCATAGATGCCGATTTCTAAATCTACCATCAGTGAATAGCTCACAAACTTGATGGATAGACTCACTTCTATCGTATTCAACACAGATTCTTCGAATTCCCACTTCCATATTAGCCAGTGCGGTAAGGCCCGCAAGGAGCCAGCAGTCTCCAATACTACCTTGCTTCACATCCGCAGGCAATATTTTATCCTTCAAAAAAGTTGGCTCATCAAAGATCTCATGAACTCTTTTTACTGCTTTTGGGACGTTCGAGGTAATACGAGTAAATGCCCGTCCGTCGACTTCGAATTTGCTGCCTCCGAGTCCATTCAGACAATATCCCTTCTCCCATTTCAGATCCCAGTCTATATCAAAGTCTGGATCGCGGTACCGCATGTTGACTCTCCTGCATTCCTTGACCAGCTTTTTGACCCTTAATCTGCATTCTTGCACAGCTCTTTCGAAATCTTCGGAGACAAGCAGGTTCGTTCGTTCGGGTAGGGAGGGCTGATGAGGCTTTTTGGAGGGGTCTTTCGAGTGTTCATTCGCGGCAAATGGTAGCAGCACCGTCGCCTTGCTGAACTTTCGTGCAGAAAAGCGTTTCCAAATTTTATTGATAGTCTCTTGAGGCGGCAGAGTTTTCTTCTTCTTCTTCGACTTCGGCTTTCCCCCATACGGTGGAGGCCCTGCCTGGGGCCTTGCATTGTTGTCCGAATCGCTCGAATACTCTGAAGACGACATGTTTGTGGGAATTGAGAAGTATGATAGATGGGAATTGAAAGTAGCAACAGGACGCCTCTGATCGAAAAAATGCAGGATATTCACAAGGCAGGAGTGTTGCTCAGCGCTTGCGTGAACTCCGAGCGACTCGCGCAGGTTATATTCGTGTGTGAAACCACAGCCTCATGATAGTCACTGGTCATCGAGGCTCTGGAGGCTTACTTCGTGACTCCACATGCATGAGTCTTTAGTCCTCAGCACTGTCAGCAGGCAGAAGAGCCCATTGGGGGCCGCCTCTTTTTCGGTGTTGCCTTTGCCTCCTCTCGTCAGGTCGCACATATGCTATTCGTCGGGGAACAGGAAGCGTTCTCGGCATGCATGAGCATTGCATGTTGCACCGAAAGCATACATAATGTACTTGTTGGTCCGGGGGGCTTGGCTTATTTTGAGCCGCAAAAGGCAAGGCACGAGAAAGCATCCCTTTGACTCACGCATACAGTACGGAGGTATTGAAGGATGGCAGCCTTGTAATATCACCGTTAGCAACGGTGTCAAGGTTCAAGAGGCTGGTGAGGCGTTGATCAAAATCTGACATCTGCGTGGGTCCGTGGGATGATGCCCATCATGCCATGCCATGCCAGCCAAGCCAAGCCACAAGGCTTCCATCGCTCGCTCCACTGCATCTCTGTACAGTATGCCTGCCCTGCTCTGATTGGCTGTGGCGAAATGTGGCTCAGGTCCGTACCACAGCCTCCCGGTGACTGGAAAAAGTAGCCTTACTATTAAGTTCGCAATACATCTCGTACCTCGCCGCCATTTTGGGTTTCGCAGGAAGCAAAACGCGAGATCTCTTCGCTCTTTCTTCTGCTACCTATCCATGAAACTTATGGATTAAATAAAGCTTCTTCTAGCTCCTGGAGCATCTTTCTCTGATCTCTTGCACTTTTTATATTGGAATATGTTTTTGACGGCTTTATTTCTTAGCTTTAAGACGTCTGAGAAAGTATCGATCAATGGCAATCATGTGATGTAAAGTTGTTACAG
This sequence comes from Lachnellula willkommii, assembly GCA_007825375.1. Classification (NCBI taxonomy): domain Eukaryota; kingdom Fungi; phylum Ascomycota; class Leotiomycetes; order Helotiales; family Lachnaceae; genus Lachnellula; species Lachnellula willkommii. The sequence goes on along the minus strand of QGML01000258.1, from coordinate 4,552 downwards.
TAGGTAGCAAATTCAGGTCACTTCCAGGCGGACTAGTTGTGAGACCTTGACCTATACCTCTACCTATACAGTAATAAATGTTACCAGTAAGCCATGAATTGTCCTAGTATATTCATGAATCAGCACCTATAAGATTCACGACTGTCCCGGAACCATTGGCTCGAGGGAACCTGCATGGTGGCGCCGCGTCCCGTGCCCGTGATTGCTTGAAATAGTAACGGGGCGCACGCAGCTGTCAGCGAATCGTAATGCAAGCAAGCATTCGAGCAAGCTATATGAAAGCAAGCCTCTGATTGCGCCTGCTTCTGATCTTCCCCTCTTTTCAGAGGTTTTTGTCCTTCACCTCCAAGAACAATAGGATTATCGTGGCTCGTAGATGACCGACGGTTCTGATATGGAAACAAGAAAAAATGTGAGGTGAAGAAGCATCATCAGCGCACGGATCACAGCACGACGACATGGCCATCTTTGGGAAATCCAAAAAGAGCAAGCAGACGACGACATCTCAACCTCAAAACCCCCTGGCATACCCTTCACAAACCAATCTACAAGCCCCTCATTGGAATGTACCGCAGCAGAATTGGTCGGATAACCAGAACAATGGCTCTCAAGTTTATGGCACCCCGCAATTGCAAGCCTCAGCTATTTGGCTAACCCCGCAGAATCAGCCAGTTATTACTGGTACTCAGAACCTCGCTCCTCCGCTTCCTGGAAGGCTGCAGAAGTCTGGAAATACTATCAGCAGGCTCAATTTATCGTCCATGAGCAATCTACTGGACCAAGGTGTACCTCAATGCGTCCCTGGCGCCAACTACATCAACAATGGCGGATTAGCAGGAACACAGTACCTCAATCAAGGAGCAGCCTTGTGCGATTTGATCTCGTCGAAATTCGATACAGTTATCACGCTTATTGATCGAGACAAGTTCGACGGAGATGAGAGGGAGTTTGCAGTTCAAGCCGCACAGCAGATGTGGCCGCAGGCACAAGAGTCAGATCGGTCCCTTCTGAAAAGCGGCAAGTCTAATGGAATGATGAATAACTCCGGTTCAAATTCTCTTATAGGTGCGAATTATTTCGACAAGGTGAATTTGTATGCCAACTCGAGGCTGCCTCCAAATCTACCTCCCATGAAATTGTAAGTCTTATTTTCTTCCCTTGCAAAGCATATTCCCTAATTCCGCCTTAGATATATGCCTACCTTCCCTCTGCTATGTCTAGCAGCACAATATTCCGACCGTGTCTACTCGAAACCTGGTGGACAAGAGAAAGAAACACACGTCGATTCCGATTGGCGAACGGGTACAAAAGCGATGGTCATCAAGTCGGTTCCTATGGATGATATGAACACTATTGTCTTTGCAATTAGAGGAACACAAACATTCATGGACTGGGCCGTAAACTTCAATTCTGCCCCGACAGCCCCAGAGGGATTCCTTGTAAGCCCCCTTTCGATATCACGTGATGCATACGCTCCCTTCCTAACGACGACCATTAGGACGACCCTGGAAACCTCTGCCATGCAGGATTTCTCACCGTAGCCAGGAAAATGGTGAAGCCAGTAGCAGCTCGTCTGCGACACCTACTCCAAGAAAACCCAAGCAGAGCACAATACTCGCTCCTCATCACAGGCCACTCAGCCGGTGGTGCTGTCGCTTCCCTCTTATACTGCCACATGCTATCCACCTCCCCGGAAACAGAATCCGAACTCAACATCCTCACCGGCTGCTTCAAACGCATTCACTGCGTTTCCTTTGGCGCGCCGCCAATCTCTCTTCTCCCGCTCACAAAACCGCAGACCCCTCTACTGAAAAAATCCATCTTCATGTCGTTCGTCAATGAAGGAGACCCAGTTGCCCGCGCAGACAAGGCATATGTACGGTCCCTGCTGGACCTCTACTCGTCGCCTTCACCAGGACAAACGTGCCTTTCGACGCTTGCACCACAGAAGCTGCTCACGGGTGCGAAATCCTCGTCCACGCTCGCCATCGACAAGATTAAGATGCGGCCGAAGCCCAAGAAATCAAAAACCGCTCCTGCTAGTAAATTTGTACAGCCGGTTTGGAATGTTCCCGAAGCTACACTGAGTAATGCGGGCCGGATTGTGTTGCTGAGGAGTGTGCAGCCGCTTGAAGGTAGCGGGGGCAAAAGGGAGCGGATGAACGAGGGGGTTGTGGCACAGATGGTTAGTGATGAGTTGCTGAGGGGTGTGATCTTTGGAGATCCAATCTGCCACGAGATGAAGTTATATGCTCGGCGAATTGAGATTCTTGCTACGAATGCTGTTATGGGAAGATCTTGAAGGAAGGCAACGGGATCAGGTTCGGAGTAAATTAGGCATATACCCTTGTTAGTGGACAGCTTGAATCTTGATCAAGTTTTTTCGTCTTTTTTTTCTTTTATATTCGTTCGTGTGACCATATATCCTGATATTTTGAGTCGCGTTCATTGCTCTGCTGCGTGCTATCATTTCATTATGGCTAGAGCTTGAGAATATAGACAGTATAGCCTCACATCTGCTCGTACTTGAGAGGCAATAATCGTTAGGGCGTACTCGAGACAAGCACCTTGGTTCCTGGTTTGATATGTTTCTCGCTGATTTTCAAGAAAGCGATTCACATTTCCATCTATACACTTCAATTACAACTTGTACATACACATTCTTCCCTGAAAGACAGTGCAATGGTTCTAGGTTGTAGAGGTTAAGAGGGATGATTTAGAAAGGAGGAGGCACCAGGCTTCTTTTAAGTACAAAAACCGTGCTACAGTAATGCCGCGCTAACCCTTCTTTGTCCTACCTTAGGCTTTGGCAACAGCAACAAGCTTCCCTTCCAACACTTGACAGACCCTCATACTTGCGTAGGTAGGTACTATTCAAAAGAAAACCGGTAACGACAGGGACCCGCTTTCGGTCGGCCGAGCTGATGCTCCAGTAGAGAACTCCATACAACGACAGAAGCTATCTTCCCCAACAACGACCTCGCGACCGGTCGGTAGCGGTATTAACAGCACAGCTAGATTCGCCGGCTGCATTAGCATGTTGCTTGCGATATATCAGGTACCTGGTGATCAGACAGGAGGAACTCACCTTGAACTCGCCGTTGACTGGGCATCCGACGACGCATGGAGTCTGATTGCAATAATCTGCAGTACCGGCAGCGGCAGCGAGTAGTTGCGTCAATGCCCTGTGTGCCTGGAACTCCTTCAGTTCCTGGAGGACCATCTCTTGCTGGAACTCTTTGGATGCGAGGCTCGCCATTCCGAGGGCGGCCAGGTAATCTTTTGTATTAGGGTTTCCGAGGGGGTTAAATTATGCGAGGGCATGCTGCTATAAACCCCTTAAAGAGGGAGGTCCCTTTAAAGAATAAAAATCAGACGGGGTCGGTTCGGGCATATTACGAAGTACTGTTTTTCTTGGGCCCTCAATTCAATTCCACCTGGAAGTGCTATTCCACGAACTCGGCATTGCGAAACAGTTTCTGACTTGCAGGCATAGAAAGGCAGCTAGCAAACGTATCCAGGATAAAATACCTCATACTCTTAAGAAGCTGAATGATTCTGAGGGAGTTAATTACCAATTACGTGTTGATTTGATGTAACTCAATAACATTCTTGCATGATTGAGGCGCCTTATATGCGCTGAAATCTGCATTTCTCGAGTATTATAAGACATCTTATGTAACTAGCTTATTTGGTACTACCTAGTGTTACCTTTCAAAGGGAGGGGTAACTGCAACGCGCTTGATAGTTGGTTCAAGTTCTGAACCAAACTAGTTAACTACTAAGAGGGTTAAGGTTTGATAGGTAGGTAAAGACTTGGATTATAAAGATCTACGGACAACCGTAGAGGTTATTACTAATGCTAACTAAGATTATATAAGTAGGTGTTAGTTATATATACTAAATCTAGCCTCTATAAGCACCCCTATTTAAAGAAACACTATTACTAATATATAATAAAATCCTAAGATAACTTCCTAAGTTCTAGTTACTAATTAATATAAAACACTATTCTTAATCCTCTATTAATGCTTAGTGCATAACTCCTATTCTTCTATTAATATCTATTATCCTTAAAGTCCCTAAGCTTTAACTCCTTCCTAAATCTAAACTTATTTTTAGTAGTTACTAATCTACTTCCTCTAGCATTAGGGTTAGATAGTATAGAATAGTTATTATTAGACTCCTTTTGCTAGTTGCTAGAATCCTAACTACTATTAGTAGGAGTTAATCCCTAAGTGCCTTTAGCAGGAGTTAATCCCTAAGCACCTTTAGTAGGAGTTAATCCCTAAGCACCTTTAGTAAGAGTTAATCTCTATTATTTATTACTAGGAGCAACTTGCCTATTATTAGTAAAAGCATTATTATTAATAGGTGTAGGAGTAGATCCCTAAGTGCCCTTAGTAGGAGCAGATCCCTAACTACCTAAAGAAGTATTATTATTAGTCTTAGTAATAGGTTTATAAGTCTATTCTCCTTTACTAGATATAGTAATAGGAGCAGGTATATAGGCTCTAGTAGAGGGCATTCTAGCTTCTATAATAAGACCTGC
>QGML01000257.1:0-21419 GCA_007825375.1 Lachnellula willkommii | reverse complement strand
CATGCCAACCTGCCACCGGGTTCCTAAGAGATCTGCCGTTGAGTCTCGATTCGCAAGACACGGATATCGCGGGATCCTGTCCTCCCTGTGCTGGAACAACACCGACTAATTCCTCTAACTAGACTAGTTGTCTTCCCCCCACTCTAGAGAAACGGATCGCTAGTAAATATTCTTGCGAGCTACCTCTCCGAGATCCTGGAATGTACTAGATATAGTTAGTTTAGTTAGGTCGTAGAAGATGTAACGCACAATGAATTAATTCCTGAGACTTTAAAGACTTTAAGGTTTAACTTATTAAGATTAACATTTGGATATGTTTTGCAGTGGAGATCAAGAACGAGATATAGTTGAGAAGAAGGAGGATTGCTATATATATGTGTATAGTAATCTTCTAGAGGTTAAGTATCTTGCCATTTAAAGAAAGCGTTAATGATTGCCTTAAGGTTTTGAAATGGTTGGTTGCGATACTAAAGGATTACTCGCACTAGAGTAACCTGACTCATTTCGTCCTAAGTGTAAGAGGGATTGCTGGTATTAGAGCTGTAATGTCGCGAGGTAGAATCTTTGCCGACGGTCCCTACAAAAACTAGTGCCTGTTAGCCTTAGGAGAAAAAATCTTCCAGTCTTAGCCACAGCTGACTCTGGGCGGCCTGAGGCCTTAATTACACGGTATTATTTTAAATTAGGCTGATTACGGCTAATACTTGCTAATTAGCTCTAAATCCTGAAGCTAAAATATGTGGCGTTAATGCCCCTCTCCACACCGGAGAAACTCCCAGACTGTAGTATTTTCTTGTTTGAGTGTCTTTAAAATTTGAAGCTATAAATTCGTCTTTTTATAAAGTGCATCTTAGGACGCAGGGATAGACGTTAACCAGTCGGCTTTCAAGTAGCATATATAATTCTTATAGTCATTCCAAGCTACTTTTGGAACCGTCTTACTTAATCAAGCATATTACGCACAAATCCGAGCCGGAGCCTCTTTAAGTTTTATCCTATTTAAGCCTTAAAGTCTACTCTTTCACCAGTGTAGTATTGCCCTCTACACTATTAACTTCTTTCTCACTCTCCACCCTCTGTCGCTTTCCACTGCTACGATAACTTGCATACTTTGGAAGAGATAGAGAATCCGGCCGCTGGAAAGTTGGAGCGTTGGCTTGGTGAATTTTAACAACTAGATCTTGCTCATATTCAGAAGGTGAGTTCCTTTTAGAAAGCTTCGGGACTTTAGCCATTAGTCGGCCGTATCTGGTCTGAGGGTTCCTTTCATGGTCCTGCCTATACACTATCTAGACAAAACACATGTTGCTATTCTATACAAGTTAGCACAAGCTATCATAACCTGGGCATGCACACGTACGTTTGCTCTGGACAAAAGCCTATGCTAATCGAAACATTAGGGCGCATGTAGTTATTATAATAAGACCTACCCTACTCTAATTAATAGAGACGCAGAAAGTGGTCCTCCGTAAATCACGGCCAGTAGAGTTGTGATGGCCATTATTATTCGACAGCCAATGGTCGCTGTCACTAGCTTTTTTTAAGTGGAACTGGGTAACGCAGCCCTACCGGAAATGACCTATGAGTCACTTATAGGTATTAAACTGTATAAATCGGCTTTCCTTTAAAAATTCAAAGTAGGAGCTCTTTATCTAAAACGCTATCCTATTGCGCTATCTTTCTTTAGGCCACTATGGAGACAGTAACTCACCCTAGTAACTTCCTTCATAGCTCCTACCTTACTAACTATGCATCAGATTGACAATATGGATTTTGAAGACCCCGTTCAGACACCTATTATGGCAGAGAAGAATATTGCTAGCATCTCGGATTGGCAGCAACGTGCTCACACCATTGAGAACGTGCTCGGGATTGAGAGGATAAAGCACGAGCGGACAAAGCATGCTAGCAGACGGCTCCAAGCAGCGGTTGATGGCTATGTGGAAAGTGATGTGAGGGCCAGGCGACATATTCAGAACCTAACAAGTTCCAACTTTGGACTCTCACAGGAGATTCTAAGGCTCCGGTGTATTGTTGATACATTGAATGGGGTGCTTCGGACGATTTGCGATCACTCAACCTGCGGAAATGGGTGTAATGATACAAGTGGGCAGGCGTAGGAGTAGTCTATCAAGATATACCAATAAATACTTCTTATCTTTATGTTTTTCATACCCGGATAGATTATAACGTATATTCCTTCTGATAATACGAACCGTTTATTTTGTAGGAACTTAGGCGTTCTGAAATGTATACCTGGTGGTCTCGAAGAATATATGAAACTTATTCAATGTACAGTATCGGCCCTTTAGATCTGAGTCACCTACTCTTGAGCGAAGAAGGCGACAAAAAGCAGTTAATAGGAGGAGGTCGAGGTAGGAAAAAGAGGTTGAGATCAATAAAAAGTAAGGTGTATAGAGACTGATTTTATTTAACGATTCAGGATAACATCAAAGCTGCGTTTCTATAGCTAGAGGCAGTTTCTTCTTCAAATGATAAAATGCAAGGCTAGCATATGAACCGTTTATTTAATCAAATTGCAACTCCTCTTATTATATTTTTGACACCTAACAGCCCTTTGCAAGACTTTGACTAGCTGAAGAGCCTTTATATTTAGTCAAAAGGACCGCGGTGGCTTCGTTCAGGTGTGCCATATTCATTAAGTGAACCTAAGGTATTGCCGCCTCAAGCTTGGTCAGCACATCACCGCACGTCCATCAAGATAGAACTCACCTCTAGTAGCTACTACGGTGATACCAGATGTAACTATATCAGAGAGGCTCGCCGGGCCGAGAAAAGCTAGATACCTGCAACGTTTAACAAAGAATGAGCTGATACCCCCCCCGCCATTTCGATATTCAGACACAGGAGCATGAACTTTGTTTAAGAAGAGATAGTTGCGATCCGTTGCATCTGAGTGCTCATTGGGCCAGATGCCGCATCGCTGAAAAAGTGGCTCTCCTAAGCCATGGACTGTGATCCAAGGAATTGAATGTTCCTCATCACTATCTGTTGACTGAGCTAGGTGCCTCTTAATATTCCCCGTCAAACTCTGAATCTGAACATCACTAAATTTGCCTAACTATGGAGGAATCGATTTGAAGAGCATATCCGCAACCGTTTTTTTCCACGGATCGGTCTCAAGTATACGTGTGATCTCTGGCGACGAAAATCCAAGGCGATGGGCAAGCTCTACCATCTCGAACCACAGAAGATAATTTGGAGCATTATCCGTTGACTTCTCTGGATTCATATCCCTCTTAGGGGCATTTCCTATGGGGGTTAGTATTGTTCGTAGACTGCAGAGCCACAGCTCGCGTAGAGCAATTTCAAATATATCCTCTTGTTTTCCGCTAACCATGATGTGGGAATGGTAGGTTTGCAGTATAGGTACAGTAACCTCGTTGGAGTTCAGACTCAAGAAATGAAAGCGAAGGCGTTCACGAACAGTGCCAATCTGGCCTGGAACCAAAGCCTTTAGGAGTTCTGCTGCTGGCTCGAGATATCGAATATCCTTGAATAAGGTATGTAGGCTTGGGATTAGAAAGTCTACAGCAAGAAGACGATGCAAGATGCCGGCCCGCTGTGAGGGATCTTTGATCCCGGGGAACAGCTCCTTAGAATTCATGTGTTTTATGATGAACTCACTATCGTCTTTTGATACTGCTGGGGCACGTAGCTGTATACTGTTTATCGTAGCCTCGTCTATAAATCCGATCAGGGACTCCTCACCAATAATTGATCTTAAGGTTGATATAATAAGGGCGATGTAGTGAGCTATCTCCTGAATCGATCTTTAGCAAACGGCGGAAGATGTAGGAAAGCAGCAGACCTCATCACATCTTAATGGTAAGAATACGTCCATGGAACCTAATTTGAATGCGTCCCATAACCCCCTCAATGGTAACATCGAGTCCAAAGCCTTCGTAAGGAGCGTGCGTTTTAGTAAAGCTCTCAGATCTCGTTCTTTTAGTTTGCTAAGCTGCCCAGTCCATCGGTCTTCTTTTAACCTATCATTCTGGAGTTGGGAGAGTCGTATCTGACGAAATATATCTCCATCCGAATAGCTGCTTGGGTCATAACCTTCACGTATCCTCTCTTTAGTTTTGTCTGCAAGACCTGTAAATTTGTTAGAGGGATCTATTTTAGGGAACGGTTATGAGGACCCTGTCCGTAAAGATCAACCGTCTACCATTGTTCTGATAGAGAAAGAAATTCTGCACCCGCAAGGATTCTATGTTGTCCATGCAAACCCTCTAGCATCGTTCCAGCTTGAAGCGCCAATTCTGGTGGATGGCGTTGCGAGGTATCTCTAAACTCTTTTATAGTAATGCCTAAGCTTCTAAGCTCTAGTTCTAAAATATGATCCTCGATTATAGCGGGAATGCTATACTTTAATTCATGTTGAAGGCACCCAGCCTTGGAAAAGGCACGCTGAAGCCGTTTGATATTCTTTGAATTAGGGAGACGGACCGGATCCGGAAATGCCAAGTTAGTAAAGTAAATGCGAGCGGTCCCTTTAAAATGTAAATCCTTATCATTTGCTACCTGCCGCTCAAAGGCAGCTTTGAGTTCTGTAAAGTCTGCAAGTCCTGTAAGAAAAGTTGCCATAAGTGCTAATAAAGAATTCTAATAGTGGTAGCATTTTAAGCAGGTGAATATATATGAGGAGTTCTAAATATCCCAATTCTGCGGGACCATTGTTCATGACCGATAGAATCTTCCTAGGTCGAATACTAGCGTGACCTTGCGATGACCAGAATAAGTGAGGTCTCGAACTTTAATTACCCTTGTAGTTTTTAAAGACTGAACGCCGACTTACCTACCTTTTTTGTCTGCTATGGAAAAAGAGAAGGTCTTTAATCCGGAATGGAGTAACGCGGCACCTTAAAGTCCGATGTACGCTAGCCTCGCGAGTTATTAGACTTTGGATGTCACTCTAGAATTCCTTTATAGGTAATTGAACATACCTTACGACTGGCCCAGAGTGCGGATCAAAGATTTTTTTTCTGGCTTTTAGGAATATGCCTGCTAAGAATAATAATTACAAGTTAATCATTAAACATCTAAGTAGCGAAAATAACTAATAGTTATAGAGGAGAAAAAACCATCGCGGGCAATGGCAGAGCAAGATTTTCTGGAAAGCCTATGGAGTTTAAGCTGCGGAGCTCGACTAGCCTGGAAGTACCTGTAGCAGAAAGACAAAAGAGAGAGCTCTCTCTAATTATGCCGCGGCTTCCATTAGAGGTAAATCTCTCAGGCAATGCTCTACGCTAACCAGCGACTGCGATTAAAGACTCGGAGTATAAGAACTTTAGAGTCCTGGAAGACCTATTAATGTTAATGTGGAGATGGGCATAACCGATATACCGTGACCGTGATGAAACTTAAACGGTGAGCTCTTGATTCTTTCATCTATAATAGTTGATAAATGCTGGAGGTAATTTAGATTGGCAGCTAATATAATTGCCGCCAAGAACGAGATAGTCTTTATTAAGCTTCTTTATAAGGACGGAACGGAGTATAGGACTTTTAGGGCTCTTAGATTATAAAAAAATATCAAAGATTACCTTCTAAACATTTGACTTTCCTTCCTACTTTAGCTTTATAATCTGACGACAAATTCCTAAGCTTATGTCCTGTTAGAACCTGATGGCTGGGTTTGACATTCTATCAGAACCTGATGGCTGGGTTTGGCATTCTGCTAGAACCTGGTAGCGGGTTCTGGTATTTTCTCAGAACTGACTAACACGGCGGTGCCTTCGTATCTAAAGGTGCTATTTGCTAGAAGTACCTTCTTTTAGAAAGGCACCTATTTATAAATATGTACCTTTTTCTAAAGGTGCCTACAAAACACGAGGCGCCTCCTCTTTCACAGGTACCTTTTTGCAATTATTATAGGCTTAAATGAGAAAACACAAATAAATTTTAGATATAAGCTCTCTATTATAGTTCTTCCTCTTCCTCTATAGCAGCAGGCTGTCCTCTGGCCTTGTGGATTAATTTACCTGAATTAACTCGATTTCCTATAACATTCCGACCACGTCGCTTGTACACAGATGCATGGTCCCTGATTGAGCTAACTACTATTAAGACTCTAGTTTTGGTATCTACTAATACATTGTAACACTGGCTCTAGAGCCAGTGTTTGCCACGTTTATCCATAAGCGAAAATCCGCGTTCTGCAAGTGATCTAGCCTGACTCTCTATAGCTTCTTTAGATAGCGGTGTCTTGCCGAGGACACGTCCATCTTCATTCTTAAAAGTAACTATCTCTGATTCGGGCCCCGTATAGTCCTGATTTTGGTTTATTAACGAATCTCTCTTATTAGATTTAGGAACTATACCTTGTTGGCAATTCCAAAACCCTCCGACTCTAGGTTAAAGCCTGTATTGCCGCGGTTGAGACGAGAATCTGTCCTAGGATTTGGTCCTTGCTGATCAACGTTGCTTGTAGCTGCCTCAACCTGCTGTCCGAACCATTCCCCGCTCGAAAATTCACCCCCCCAGATTGAGGGCTCTGGGATCTGAGCTGGTCCAAAAAATGCCAGATATATAGATCTTTTAACAAAGAAAGAGCTGATGTCATAGCCATGCTTTTGGGAGTCGCTTAAGGGCGCGTGCATCTTGCGAAGGAAGAGGTGGAGGCGGTCCTCATCATCTGCAGACCCTCTACAACACCGTCTACATCTCCGGGACAGAGGTTCTCCAATGCCAGCTGTGGTAATAGAAGGCTGCAAAGTACTATCCGCTGTAATAGTTGCATTTGATAGGTACTCTTTAAAAGACGTAGAGAGGCTCTTTGGTACACTTCCGTCAAATTTAAAGATCTCCCTCGGCAGATTATTAAGCATATCAGTCAATAACCTCTCTCCTGGCTCTTCTTGCATACCGTTGATCTTTTGGATTTTGAAACCCAGTCGATGAGCAAACTCTATTAACTTGAAGCCTAGAAACCTCTTTGGTGCATTGACAGTCTGCTTTATTGGATTCATATCTTTTTTGGAGGAAATTTGTGCCGGCTTGGTAAAATATCGCAAAGCGCAGAGGAATAGTTCACGGACCGCGAGATCAAATAGATTATTAAAATTCCCTGAAATAGTTGTATCAAGGGTCTCGCTTTCTTGGATCACTAGCGAATGCTTATCTGTCCCTGGAAGAGAGGAGAGAAAGCGAAGGTTTTGGCGGAGGGTCCCTTTCGCAGATTCTGGTAAGAGAGCTTTCACTGCTTTGGCCGCTGGTTCTAGATACCTGAGATCTTTGAACAAAGTGTATAGACTTGGAATTGGATGCTCGATTTTAAGAAGCCGCTGTAGTATCCCGGCACGCATATTAGCGTCTTTTATTTCCGGAAACAAGGATTGCATTTTTCCACGGAGGAATTCAGAGTCTAGCTTGGAAACCCCAGGAGCTCGTAGTTGAATGGTCTCTATAGTGTATTGGTCTACATATTGCAGGTCAGAGCGCTGTTCTCCAAGGATTGAGGTAAAGGTTTTCCTTATCAAATTGATATAGCAAGCGATCATCTATAAAGAACTTGGTAAGAGCTTGGGAATAGTAGAAAGATAAACACACCTTATTGCACCTTATTGAGAGGAATATATCTAAGGATCCAAAATAAAAGAATTTCCAGAGACCCCTTATAGGCAAGACTGAATCAAGTGCATTAATAAGCAAACTGCGCTTTAGTAGTTTGCAAAGATCTTTTTCTTTAGTAGCTGTGATCCTTGCTCGCCAACGTTCTTCGCCTATATTATCGCCATTGAACTGGTAGACTCGTATCTGACGAAAGACTTCCCCATCGGTATAATTCGTCGAATAAGAATGTCCCTCTCTAAAAATTTGCCTCGCTTTCTTGTCGAGTCCTGTATAAGTTAGAGGTATACCTATGAGAAGAAACTATATACTAGCCCTCTCCATATATGTCAACCAGCCACCACCTGTCTCTATGCGGAAGATACTCCGCAGCAGCAAGCACTCTGTGCTGACTATGAAGACAATTTAATTTGAGGTTGCTTGGAAGTTCAAACTTTGTTGGATGACTGGTTGAGATAGATTTGAAATTCTCAGCACTAATATTAAGCGTTGCTAAAGCCGACTTCAGGGAAGCATCATTAATGATAGCCGGTATGCTATAGTTAACTTTATGCTGGAGGCATCCCTCCGCCTTAAAATCTTGTTTGAGAGCCTTTTTGATATTAATATTAATTGGCCGAATTGGATTCAAAAACTGTAGCTCCGATAAGCGCACGCGTACACTGCCTTTGAGGTGGAGAATCTTGCTCTCAGCAAAATTCCGCTCTAGTGACGCGAGGAGCTCTAAGCCTAAGTGATTCATGATAGAATAAGTATGCTAAGAGGTAATTTTTATTCCGACGTTGAATGGTGATGCGCATTAAATTTAGTTTAGTCGCGCGAAAACAAAGCTAGCGCTTTGCCTGCTCCTTAGCGTGGCCATCTATATCGTGAGGGTCATACTTATTAGAAGGGCCATCCTTATTCAGAAAACCCCGCTTCTCAGAGAACTTACTATATTAACATCTTATGCTTGATTTGCTTGCCACAATAGAAGAAAATCTGACAAACTCACGAGATCAAATTATGCCGCTCGAATCCTCCGAGTCTAGGAGGTTGACTAAGTTCCCTGGAAAAGAACGTTGTAGTCACCTACCGCAGATAGTTGAAGGTATAGAAAGTCATACTCCAGGTGACAACAGAAAAACTCGGTTTCCAGATAATCGAAGCGTACAATCCAAACTTCTACCAGCTGCAAGTCTAAGTCCGTCGCAACAAGCACCAGAGAAAAATGAATCGGCTCCGATCCCTTCACGCATACCTGTTTCTGCGAGCAGACTAGAAACTACTAGAATGTCATTACCTCCTACGAAAGCTATCAAACGCGCACAAGTTGGGTTAGTGCTAGCTGTTCAGGATGAAAATCCTTGGCTGACCTATAAACCTCTACGGAATATAGCACAAGCCAGTCAGATAAGGGTAGCCTGTACCAGATCTGTACCCATCAGGATAGTAACACTGAAGGAAGCCACTATAATAACTCAACTGGACGGTATTGCCAAATTTCAACACCAGAACCTGGTCGAATTCATAGGAGCATATAAATATGAGAATAGTGTGATAATAGTTTCCGATTTCATGCAAGTATCTCTAAGACAAGCTATTGCTATCCCTTATGATTTGGAGGAGATTTATGTGTCTGCCGTTTGTAGTCAGGTAGGTTGATCGAGGCGGTTATAAAATATATACTAAATTCGTCAGGTACTCGACGGTATGCAGTATTTATCAACACAAAGGGTTTCCTTTACGAATTTAAATAGCTCAAAGGTGTTTCTATCCTCTAACGGCCGTGTTAAGATAGGTATTCTAAACTGATTTTAAAATACTTAATCTTTCACTAATGTTTATAGCGTACATAGGGCATTATAAGGAAGGAGGATTAAGTAGTGCTCGAATAATTAGCCTTCTTGCCCTTGAAATGATGCAAAAAGGTGTTGTTTAGAAGGACATTAGTGATAGCGGCAAGCTCGTGCCTATATCTCCTAAATTATAGTCTATGGAAGTGATAGAATTCTTAGCAATTACTTCGTCTGGCTCGATCGAAGATATTAAGACAGTAAGATATTTTCTCCTAGCAAGATATAAATATTAATATATCATCTAATATAGAACAACTTCCTACAAAGCTTTTCGACTACTATTATGCTTCCATTTATCTGCTATGCTTAGTTAGAGGCAATTGCCCCTATGATTCGAAAAATTCCAGACTCCTACAACTAAGACAAATAAAGCATATAGCTTAGACTATCTAGATAAAGATTGCTTACAACATTTATTAATGATTGAAATAGTTTATTTATAACTGTGCTTATTTGTATCATCTCTGTCACGGACTTTAGGTAATATGCTGTGACAGCGCGCCTTCCTAGTCACGTGCCACTTTTCTACCAGTGCTCATTTAGACATGAAGCTATTTACACCTAGCATTATTCCTCACCCACGTACTAGCTCACCAGGGTCTTCAGGTATATACGAAGGGATGAGTCCTCCTTCTATAGCTTCCCTTCTTAGTTTAGTCTCTTCGTATAATGCAGACATATCAAGTGGTCCTTCGAGATCTCCCTTTAGTGCTATTATAATAATATGGTGTCGAACAGGAATTTAATACTTAGAATTTAACATGCATCCCTGCGTGCCGGAAAACCCTCCGTGCCGGAAAAAATAACAGGTACATTGGATTCAAGTATCTCAAAATTTACGCACAACGCAACATCTCTTATTATTTTTTGTAAATTATATTCCGCGGCCACTCCTAGAAACACTAGATGCTTCCAACTAAAAAAACACGTTTGCGTTGTCGCCCTCACGCCTAATAATAAGGAGTCTCCTTTAATAGCGTAACAGATTTCCTCTACTATAGCTCTACTACCGAGCTTGTACTATCCCTAAAATTTATAAAAAGGCCTTAGCCAAATTCTCGGTCCTTCCCCTTATGCGGGAAATAGTAAATAGCCTTTGTGGCGGCTGTGGCGTGCAGATTCATGCAAGATCGCCACGCGGGGTTGGTACCTCGTATCAAAGCGAGCGACGATTTCTGGGTTAGTGCCAAACTACCCTGCATCTCCTAGAAAATTACGACGTAAATTCAATTATGTAATCATTTTCCAAGTTCGTGCCTGTTCGCAGGAAGCTGTTGCCTGAGGATTGGTCATCATCATCGAAGGGCTTGCTCGGACCCAGCCTCTCCCCATTGTCACCTCGCGCAGCTTTGGAAACCCTTGCCATGGTTAGCAACGTCTTATCACGCTTCACATTAATATTAATAGTCGATTATATACCCGACATTAATAAATCCTCCAGACCAGGCCTACCGCATACCATCTGATTCGTCGTCCCGTTGAGGACATCCTACAATCTACCCCCCTCCACCAGCAGCCGTCTTCCCCATCCCCCTAGGGTCTAACACAGAGAATTCTTCAGGAACGTTATCTTCAGGCTCAAAGAGAAAACGCGTAGTTGTAGATGACAGCAGTGATGCAGGCCGCTCCCGCACTAGGGCATCAAGTACGTCTGACTTTAATAATAACATAAAGGCGCAGGTGAGAGAATAGTATAATAACAAATGCTGGCATTATGGAGCGAGTCCCGCGGATGTCTGCTATGTTATTAGCAGCAGAGATAATACTGTAAGTGTCGTATGAGTTCAGCCGGGGTCTATCTGACTTCGTCCTAGTTTCACGACGCCCTTAGAGATGGTCTGATCGACTTCCAAGAGAAGCAAAATCCATAGAACGCGATCGCACTCTGCGGTACTTGCTATACGAATTTCGATCATGTCTATAATCCCTTATTCTTCTTCTTACTAACTAATCTGAAGTATTTCCTTAACTATAAGCGACAAGATCGGAAACGTTATTGAAAACTGGGTCGTCGCACGGGCACAATTCCGGGACGGATGTGTCCTACTATATAAATATATTAGGATCACTAGAGACGTTAGGGAGTTAAAGGGGCTAGGTTAGGAGGGCTCTATACACGAATTATTATAAATGACTTCCTCCCTAAATATCCTAGACGCGCTCCTTTTCAACCCGGTCCTAGTAAGTATGGTGCGATAAAATTATGGACGGGTTCGCTGATGGCATCCTTGCAGCGTGCTATACTTATGCTATGGAAGCTTAACCTCTATGGGATTCCTTAGGAAATTCGAGATGATCTGTGATAATTATAAGATGCGTATAGTGAAGCATTAAATCTTGACGGCTCAGATACGAGTAGCCAAGGGAGCATCGAGCTCGAGCCTGGGGAGCCGGAGGAATATGATTTAGACGACGGGCGGGGGGGCATGTTTGAATATGGGAGAAGAGAACCTGGAATCATATCGCAACAAAGCGGGGCAGAACCGAAATTTGCAAGCGGGACTAGAGCGCAGGATAAAGGGCACACAGGCAATAAAGACGAGGGATGCACAAGCAATTCGGAGGAGAGAGAATACTCAGAGGCGACTCTGGAAGGGACATTTTCACGCCCTAGGTGGCGCCATCACGATATCGACTGCAAATTACAACCAAGCAACGGTTCATCTCGGTTCTGGCGCTGGGGACCCAGCGCAACGAGCGAGGATGCAGTGAAGTTCTTTCAGCGGGTATTATAGGACCATTACATATATTGATATCGCTACTCCTCTTCCTTCAAACTAAGATTGTCCAGCTTGACGTTATCCAAAGCATCTCCGTCCTCGGTCTGCTTGTCAGGCCCATAGAGTATACCTTCAACACTGAGCTTCATATCGTAAGGTTTAAGGCCTTGGTCCAATTCTTCTCTTATCTTTCTCCGCCATACGTCGGCAAAAGAATCTTTCCAATCTTCAATGAGAGCTTCCGCTTGAGAACGTGTCCTAAACCGTTTGACATGCGCCAGAAATCTCCTTCACTTCCTGCTCTGTTGATTTACTGCAACTTTCGGTTCTGCTTTCAACATCTTAGCTCTCTTTGCTATCCGTCTCGTCTTTATATCCTGTACAGAGAACTTGATTGTAGGAGGGAACTTCCTTTGCTTTATAAGTTTATTAGTAAATGTAATAATCCTAGAAACTTGATGTTTGCTTATAAGACTTTCCATTGATGGTGGCCAGGATTTATCCTCAATAGAAGTGAAAGTGGAGTACCGGCTATTCTAGAAGATAACCACGGCAATATCAACCCCAGGGAATTCTCCAAGTTCTATAGCCTTTAGCAAAAAAGTCTCCTTCCTTCTTCTAAGTCTCTCACTCCGTTGGTTGGCAACTTTGGCAGATATAATCAGAAACCAATATCGTATTAATATATATTTGAATCATGGATAACTATAAGTTCTTAGACGGCAAATCATCTCTTGAAAACTCTAGTATGACTGTGGCCATCCTAGCTGGCCATCCTAGCTCTACCGGCCAGCCTAAATCTGCTGCCCACCTCATATCATATGAACTTTATAAATCAATTTTTAAACTGCGACAGTTTAGATAACAAGCTCTTTTTAATATAAAACTTTGGTTCTAGTATTAAATTATATGCTTTGCGAGAATATTTGGACCTAAAAGAATAAAATGTTTTGGAAATCTATAGTCCTTTTTTTATTCGCGATACGCATACCTGGATTGCAGGCTGAAAGTTCCAATGTTGCTAATAGCACTTATCGTAATATTGCTTATTATATTAATTAGTAAATAGAGCCTTTTCAAGCCGTAAGCTTTATATCACGAAAACGGAGTACTAAGAACAATGGCAGGGCTATCTATGCGAGACAATTCTATCCAGTAGAGCTTCCAATTAACAAACTCACCCATATACTATATGCTTTTGCCAATATCAAGCCTGATACTAGTGAGGTGTAAGTAGCATCTAGATACTAGCTTGCTTTTCCTGACTATAATCCAGGTATTTATCTGATGATTAGGCTGATACCCAACTCCATTTCGAAGGAGATACTTGGAATCAAACGGGAAACAATCTCTATAGCTATCTAAAACAACTATATCTCTTAAAAACCAAAAATCGCAACCTGAAAACGTTACTCTCTATTAGGGGCTGGACTTACTCTTCTAACTTTATATTACCAGCTTCAACTACCGCTGGCCGCAATAAATTTGCTTCAACGGCTATTAAACTTGTATAGAACCTCGGATTTGATGGCCTTAATATTGATTGGGAATACCCAGCAAATAATGCAGAAGCAGCAAATATGGTTTTGCTTTTATAGACCTTGAGGGAAGCCCTAGATGTATACGGATAGTTAATGACTCCGCCATATCATTTCGAGCTTATAGTTGCTTGTCCTGCAGGCCCCTCTAACTATGATATTCTACACATCACCGAAATGAACTAGTATCTTGATTTCTGGAATCTTATAGCTTACGATTTTGCCGGAAGCTAGAGTAATGTTATAGCAGATCAAGCTAATCTTCTCTCTTCCCCTGATAACCCTAGAAGCACGCCGTTTAGTGTATAACAAGCCATCAGCTATTATACCTCACATGGAGTGGCATCGCAGAAAATGATTTTGGGAATGCCGCTATATGGCCGGTCTTTTACGGCCACAGATGGGCTTGGTAAATCCTTTAGCGGTGTTGGTCCTGGAACCTGGGATCGGGGCGTGTATGATTATAAAGTTCTCCCACTTCTAGGTGCATATGAGTTTTACGATAGCATAAGAGGATCTAGCTATAGCTATGACTTATTAGCTAAAGAACTTGTAAGCTACGACAATATCCAAGTTGGGAAGCAAAAAGCTAGATGGATTAAGGAAAATAACCTCGGCGGGGCAATGTGGTGGGAAAGCAGCATAGATACTTCTAATAACTCAAGTCTTATCTAGAGCGTTTCTATACTCTTAGGTGGCAAAGATGGTTCACTTCTTCAAGATGTCCCAAATCAATTGGTTTATATGGAGTCAATTTATAATAACGTCCGAGCACTTGCTTCAAACGATTCATCTTTAATTTCGAATATCTCGTCTATTTTAGTTTCGACACCATCTGCCGCGAGTCCTTCGTTTGAGAATACTTCTAGGCATAGGACTATCGAGATTACCCCCTCTACCTACACTATCACCGTCACAAGTTTGATCATAGCTATAAATTCGTCTTGCGTACCTCTCTCGATGCCTTCATCCCTATTAGAGCCTCTCGTCAGTGCTTCCGAGTCCGCCTCCGATACGACTTGCCCTACGACTATTACTAGTACTATCCCTGTTACCTCTATAACTGTGTTCCCCTCGGCAATATCGAATACTAATTCCCACTCGACTTTACCAAGCTCGATCTTGGACCCTCACTCAAATTCGACATCTGCCGCCGTAACTTCATCGATTCAAAGTGCTTCCAACACGCATCTAACTCCGGCTCCTATAACCATTGCTAAGACCGTTGTTGTTGGTGGAGGGGAATTGGTAGTAAGCTGCACTTCTCGGCACGGTTCAAAACTATGCTATTCTACTACAACAGGAACAAGCATCTATACGATTTAGCTACGAGAAGTATCCAGCCGTTAAGAGCTTCGGGGCATTGCACGTGCTTAGCTAAGTAGGGATGCAGATACCATAGGAAGGAGAACTTTCATACATCTATCAGGGATACAGGAGTAATAGCTTTATCCGAGTCCGGAAGCATGCATATATAGATAGTCGTCATTGATGATAGACTAGGAAGATATATCAAAGAGAGCCTCGTGACATATTCTCGACCAATTATACACGTGACCAGCGAACCCCTTTTCATCTCTCGGTAACCATCAGGAGGTATAAGCTGCCGTCTGTGGCTTGTGCACAACTTAATTTCATTTCAATCGTCGACATTAACCATCCTCGCATTATAATACTAATATTATCCTTTAAACAGCTCCTAATAACGGCCGTTCAACTGCTTTTCGATAGCGAAATCTCTCTATAAATAATAGTACTCTTCCCTTTTTATCGCGTATTGATTTAATGCTTGCTAAAAAGCGCGACCTCTCATCCATGTCCTCTATTAGCATATCCGAGTTTACTGTCGGGATCCTTTGAATTATCGACCATAATGCTTGATAAGTGCGGTCCCAGAAGTCCAGATCTGCTGACTAGTCGCTCCACTTATACTTCTGATTGATCTGCTGGAACCGCTAGTCGAATACCGAAATTCGTTTAAGCACGAGATCTAAGCTGCGTAATGCGAAGACGTTCTTGACTAGATCGACCATTAAGTCTAGGGTAGTGTGTAGCGGGTATGAGGTTTTGGACAAACTGCTAGCAATGATCCAATGAGCTAGCTTTAAATGCCGCATTTCTAAAATCTACTCTTATTAGCACTTACTTATTGCAGAATATAGCAAACTTACCTTTTTAACTTCGATATAGATATCTTTTCTACTTGGATCATCTATAATCCTCCCTTGAAGCGTGTCACGTACTTCGCACGTAGTGTTGAATAAGCTTCTAATAAAGAAAGCATTAGATCCTAGGGCTAATTTTACGAAGTCGAGGAAGGGGACCCGGAAGATAGCACGACAAATATCTGTATAGAATGTGTCCGCAATTTCGTAAGCGGTCCCTGATAGTAGTGAGTCCTAGTTCAATTGGACCTTACTATACCCTGGTGAAGACCTAAACTTCCGCTAGAGCCGAATGGCCTTAACATCGTCCGTTAAGCTTGAGAGGTCTTCCTGATCTCTGCAATGTAGCGCGAAGAGTTTTTCGAGATCTGGATGTGCTTTTAAAAGCCCGATGGTGTTTGTTTCGTTATAAAAGGGAATTAATGAGCAGATTCCTTCGACTTTGCTGATGTTCGTAGTGGTTATTAGCATTTTCCGAGCTTTTGCCTCCCACCACTTTGATGCGATGACGTCCTCACGAGAAATCTCAGATCCTATGTCTGCGACGATAGAGCGAATAGAAGCTGTGGCTGGAGGTCCTTTAAGGAACGGGATATAGCAGTAGAGTCGACGTATAAGTCACACAATGAGATGTGGTGATAGAAGATGTTGATGGAAGGTGGTGATAGAGGGACGATGAAGGAGAAGGGAGATAATAAGGCATTTCATCGACTGCTCCGCCTTAGATGGCGACCTTCCTCGTGTCTAGATATTGCAGAGGATAATTAACAACCAAGCCATAAGCAGCATTGCCCCTACTAGTTCCACCGAGAGATCTCCTTCTTTCTCCAAAATATCACCTAGCGCTGCACACCCTCGTATTTAACCGTCGGCGATTCTCCTCGATATGCAGCTTGAGGCATGCCCCTATCCGCAATGACCTACTAGTCTGCAGCAGCTCAATCTCAAGAGAGAAGGTATAGAATAAGGTGCTGGCGGATTTCATAAAGGTGTTGCCGGACATCTGCACTGCCTACTGCAACTATGAAGTTATTCCCAGCTGCAGCAGCTAAACCCCTTTCTATTTGCCACCTATTCTGTCACTGACGGCTGATACTGTGAACTGTGTGGGCACAGAACTATCACGTATATCTATTTGTCTTGCATTAAGCTGAAGCGCCAGGGGTCAATCTGACAAGTAATATAGAGTCTAAATGGCGGACACCCTCTCTAATGCTTCAAGCGCCTGGATTTACTGCAGATACGAAGTGCGTAGTAGTGCCCGCAGCACTAGAACGACAGGCCTAAGACGGCGAAGCTTTTTGAGACCAGGGCTATCGGTATGCCTTCCTCATCCACATTGACCTCTCCTCCACTATCTTGCCATCACAAGGGGGCCTGAGTCCTATGAGGTCTTTGCCATACCTTCCTTTTCGCACGTCATTCTTCTTCTGGCTTAAGGGGCAGGTATATGGATTCGTCATACCCAACGCTCCAGAATTGGACAGTACAGGGATAAGAGGGCGAGGAGCTGAAAGCCCAACAGCAGACTAACCTGTGATAGTTGTGCTACAAAGTGAGTCTTCCCGCAAACAGGCAAATGGCAAATCTCTGAGGCACTTTCGATCAAGGTTCTGGTTTGTAGCTCACATTGAGGCTAGAAATATGAAATCCGGTAAGAGTGCTTAAGTAGTGGAACGCAGCTGAAGGAATTACTCAAGTTATATTGCTTCTAATATTAACTCCCAATCTAGGAGATGGACGATGAATAACTTGCGAAGTGTGTTTTTCCTTTCACGTAAAGACGAAACATCTTAGAGACTAAGAAGCTGTTATCATAAGAATTCCAGAGTTCCAAATCTGCCTTGGTAGATGGTTTGCCGCAATAACCGGAACAGATGAGCCTTCGCTGTGCAATTCGGCGGCCTGGAGAATCGAAATGCATAAACCCACACCCATCATCGACAATGACAGGGGTGTGTCTAAAAGCGTCGTCTGATTCGATCGAAATAGCCATGGCCGAGAGCCAACACTTCAGCTGGTCCTCTTTCATAATGTAGCTGAGAGGATGGTGACGCGGCATAACAGACCCACCGACCAGGAGGCTTGAGTATATAAGGTCAGTCAATCCCGAGGAACCACGGCTCAACTATCCTTTTAAGTTCCTGTTTAACCTTCATCTTCTTATCTGAAACATACGCGATGCATGTAAGCAATTCATCTGCTGAAATTTGTTCAGACATTGTTCAAATGAACGACCAGCAGGGCCCAGAAAGTCGCTCTTGGCAGAATGAGCCCATGAAATCTAGCAAGATAGTCGAAGAACCTATCGACCTGTTTAAGAAGTTTGTTGCTGCTGTATCTTTGGACAGTTTGAACAACTTCCTACTTCAGTCAGAGGTGAGATGGTGCCTGTCATGCAGTTGGGAAAATCTAATTGCAACCACAGTTGTCAAGCGTTGTGCGGGACTTTTACGTCAAGGCACCGTCCGTTTCGCAATACCTTATGCGCGAACTGCTCAACCACTCGAGAAATGAAGCTCAGGCCGAAACCCAATGCTCGAATGAACATGGATGTAACTCCAAACGACCATCAAAGACCAAGCACCCAGACTGCACTTATCGTCGTCCCAAGTCTTCTCGAATACAACCCGATGTTGCTCAAGACAAACAATCACACGCAGCTTTCACCAGAAGCTCTCTAGTCGGCGATAAATCAGTCCCATGTGCACCTGTTCACGACAAGAGGAGCAGCGGCAGTCTCACGATGGAGAAGCCCCTTCAGGCTTGCGAGGGAAACCTTCTGGAGATCGTTGCCGAGGAGCGTCCTCAGGGAGTAGAAGACCAGTCTGCTGCCTACGGACATACTACATTGTCTATGGGCAGCGAATCAACGCTGAATCAGCTGAAGGTCAGCTATGGTAGTGGCAGTACCAAGGGAGACGCAATCCCCAGACAACCATTAATAGCCCTCAACAAGTCGAGCGAGGACAATCAAACTATGCTCCACCCTTCCTTGCAAAGCGAGACGGAGCAGAGAGAGACAGTCTTGTCATTCAACAGAATTCCAACCGATGCTCAAGCTCCATCAGCAACCTCCTTACTACACGAGGCAGAATCGTGTAAGAGCCCCACACCCATACGCCAAATCGGCAGACAAGTCCAATCGACTCTATCTAAAGATCAAATCGCCACATTACAAACAGCTCTTGTTCAGCCCACCGTCAACGGAGAAGTAGATAAGGTAGAGAAAACTTTACCAGATCGGATTCTATGGTCACCGTCTAGCATGGAACAGCAACAGCCAGGCCTGTGCAACGCTACTTCGACGCAAGCGCTACAAGAGAGCGGAGAACTGCATCCAACTCAAGAGAGCCAAGCTATGCTGCCCTCCCCACTTGTGGAGATCCCGACACTAAGCACCATGGTCGTTAAAACAGTCCATCTCATATATGCGATGAGCAGGCGCCAGGAAGTACCAACAGAGATCCATTCAAGAATCCTTAGTACGTTACAATCTAGCCTCAGTGGAGCACCAGCTACTGCCAGGACGGAAGAACCGATTTCAATGTGGATCACAAGCAGCTCGACATCTTGGTCGGCCTCCATGTGGATCAACATGCTAGAAGCAGGTCATGCTCGCTCTAAAGAGGTGACTATACTTAATATGATAGCGTGGATGGGCGCTTCAGAGTGGTACGACGCTGAGCTCGAACAAGCTGAGAAGGCACCGCCTCCGACGAAACGTGGAAGGCCTAGAAAACGTTTAGCTACCATCGTGCTAGATAAACATTTGAAGGAGGCGCGTGATACCATGGCTATAGAGGATCCCAAAACAGCTAATGAAGATCATCATTTGTCACTAGACTCAGCTGGAATTCAAAAAGGGATTTTAGACACAAGGAGGAGACGGCTTATCAAAACCCTTCAAAGAGGGCAAACATTGCGTAAACTAGTCCAAATGACGAGCTTAGGGATTCTCTTTGATCCAGATATATGGTACGTTTTGAAATAAACCTCTATAGCATCTATTAACTTTAAGTGCGTCACTAGGGTCTATACAAAGGCAAATAAAGAAGATATCGATAAATTCATCACCCTTTTCCAGGCAGATTCCCAGAAGATGGAGCTACACTCTATCCTTGACCAGCAAGTGGAGTTATTAGCCAAGGAAGGGCGACCGGACCTTTCTCGCTTCTTTGACTCGCTTGAATCACGCTCTATTATACCATTGAAAGTGGTCTCAAGCCTACGAGCGGAATACGGTCTTGAGAAAGTAAGCCAGTGCTGGGTCTAGGCTATCAAGAAATATACTAATTCAAAAATAGGAATCCCTACCACAAGGCTGCCTGGATATTACAATCGAGCGTATTACGAAAGGGATCAGCCACGCTCTTGGCAAGCACACCCTTTATGAAGACGATTCTATTATGGTGAATGGTGCAGTAGAACTTCCAAGTAGTATGTTTAGCAGGCTACGCTCAAAGGAATAGCTTAATTGTTGGGATATTGCAGCTGCTCTAGAAATGACTGATAGGCCTATGTTTATACAGCTAGGTCTTAGCATCCCATTCCACCAGAAAGATAAAAACGGCAAAGTTACACCTATCTCAAACCCACTTTATCGCTGGAGAAAGAAGATCGACGATTATAGGTGCAAAGGTGAGTATAATACTAGAAGGCCACAGGTTTACATCTGCCCGCTTAATATTAACGCTAACCACTTTACTCTACTTGAGATTAACAAACAAACAAAAATAATATATCACTACGATTCGATGGCAAACCAGAGGATTATTAGTCGTAAAACGAAGTCTACCTTTATGAGACGAGTAGTAGAGGTACATGTGTTTAGATAGACCATTTAGAGATATGCTAACCCGCCATAGGAAGAATTCAAGCACCTAAGTTTCGAGTATACAGAGGCAGTAAGTGTTCACTTTATTATATTACTATATGCTAATAGGCGGCTAGGCTACCCCTTAGCAGAGTGACGGATGGAGTTGCGGCCTAATAGCTATATGCAATGCTAAGCGGCGAATGCTAGGACTCCCAGTTGGTAGGTGGGATGACAAGGTGAATACAGATCGGGTGATTCAAGACGTGATTAGAGATTGCCAGACCTTTCTTGAGGGCGATGTTCTTTAGCCCGTTTGCCTTTCTAAGAAACCTAAGGGTCCTAAGAATCGTGGATTTGAGCCATGCCGCAGTTCAGAAAGGCTTGAAAATAAAAACAATTCCGCATAATTATCTCTCGAGCTACCACAAATCGTCCTTATTCACTAGAGTAATATTATTCTTTTCCCTTTGTATGCTTACTATATATCATATATAAGTTAATAAAGATATCAATTTTCTTTCAACTTACAAGCGCGTCTTGAATTTTCTCTGCTACGGCGGAAGGCAATCCATATTGCCGAGAATATATAGCAAATAGATGCTTTAGCTATTAAATTGAGAATAGTATACTTTAATGCTAGAAACACCAGATAGTAGCTTTAAATATACTTATTTTTGACGTCGTAAAGGAGATAAGAATATTGTCTGTTTCTAAACTAGAAGTGCCTACTGGTCACCGCTAAG
>QGML01000256.1:0-21446 GCA_007825375.1 Lachnellula willkommii | reverse complement strand
AGCGTGGCGCTAGGGGAAGGTAGCGCCAGGCATCACGTGTAACGCGGTACACGTGACAGTAATGATAGATTGGTTTTTGCTGCAGTTCAAAGACTGACATGATAGTTTTGCTTTTTCGAATAGCCCTTTAGTCATTTAGTTTTCATCTTCCATACACAATCTTGCAACTACCCGCAAAGCGAGGCGGCGGGAAAAGCATGAAGAAGCAATGCACCGCACCTACCCGCACCCTAACTCAATTAAAGCACCACCGTGAGGGACATTGGCAGAAAATCCTGACGCACATCGATTCAGGATTTCGATTTCGCTGTGAAATGGATAGTAGGAGGGTGTTTGGGAGAAGCGGTCGAATAGCTCCAATCCTTTGTCGTTCCATAACAGAAATGAGGGTAAGAATGGAGGTGCAGAGGAAAGGCCGTCGATAATTTGTTCTGGAAGGTCAAGATAATCTATATCTTGCCGAATGTTGAGAATATTGTGTTCATCAGGACTGGTCAAAATATCATCTGGCATCTTGAAAGTTGCTAACTTAGGGCCTGTTCGGCCACCACGACGATTTCCTTGAAAAGGAGATCCAGGGAGATTAGGGAGATTCGTTTCCAGTTCATGAAAATCTCTAAAACTCCTTTTCAATGAATTGTCCTTAGTTTTGGGCCCAACTTTTGGTGAGGGATTTGGCGTTCGGTCAGTCAAGGATTTTAGGTACCGTATTAGTTGTCATATAAGACCATGTCCCTGGTGTCCCAGCCTTCAGCTGTCTCAACGCTAGTATTAGTGGACTATGGTTTTATAATAATTAGGAGTCCCGTCGCCTACAGTTCAGAAGAAAGGGCCATATTAGACCCACTTAAACATTGGTAATCGAATCCTATAAGACTATGCCCTAGAAAGACACTTTTTATTATCACATGTACTCGAGTAGTCTAACCTTACCTAATTAGAAGGTCACGAGAGTAGCAATAGGGGACTGAATCTTCTTTTCATCAATGAAAACCCTAATATTTTAAGTAATCAGTTAATTTCTATTATTGGCTTTACATATAACTTCCTGAAGAAATGTGCAACTGTGATTCTCTAGCTCGTTCTTGGAGAGCTGGCTTCGTTTCTCTCAGACCCTCTTTTCAATATTACATCACAAGGAACAAAATTTTCGTACAGAATCCCCACAATTCACCTGCATATACCCATATGTTGTGTCTCTATATACGGGTATGTTGTAGTGCTCTCGGAACAGCGGGGTCCGACATACAGAGATCTACTCCCACGAAAAGCCAAAAGAACACAATTAAACAACCCGACTTTTTAACAGCCTATTAAATTCTGACATTATTGCCATATACGTTAGTTTTACGGCCAAAAGGAAACCCGCAACTGAATGTTTACAGCTGATTTAAGTCCACGGTTGACATAAGTATGCTAGTGTTAGCTACCACAGCGAATTTTCAGATATCATTCAAGCACAAAAACCTTTCACCAACCACCAGAACCAGTATCACGTTTGGCTTGATCATCATCGGACTTTTAGTATGTTTCCCACCAATGGCATAGTCCAGCTCCTCGATATTCGAAAATCTTCACTCGTAGATCTGAAATCGGATATCATCTCCGGACTTATCGGCCGCGGGGTGGCAAGAACAATGCCTTCTCTGCTCCTCTGGGACGACGAAGGCTTGGAGAACTTCTACAGCTGGACCAAAAGCTCCGATTACTACCCCAGGCAACGGGAGCTGGAGATCCTCAGAACTCAGGGACTCGATATCGTACGCAACCTGTCAAAGAGACTGGTTCTGATTGAATTAGGCTGCGGGTAAGATGTTCACAATATTCAAATCTCTGTTTCTTTTGTGTGAGATGCTCAGACCATTGTAGAAGCCTCACCAAGACTGCATCAATCCTAGAGAACCTCGACAAGGAGGGACACGAAGTGTACTACTTTGCCCTGGATGTTTCAGAAGAAGCACTAGGCCAGAGCTTAGGTGCTATGCGAGAGCGATTCAAAAACTGCGCCAAGATCAGTGTCTCAGGCTTAATCGGTACATACGAGGACTGCGTGGCGTGGCTGACCACATCTGCTAATCTGGCCGTCTCCACTGTCACATTCCTCTGGGTTGGAAATAGCATTGCGAATCTCAGCAAGGCCGACGCGAGCGCCCTGATGAGTCGGTTCCGCGAAGCGTGTTGCAAAAAATCTATTGATTGCAGTTTTCTGCTGACTGCGGATTGCTGCACGGCTGAAGATAAGCTGGTCAAGGCGTATGACCCGGATGTGAGCAGCGCGCGCACTTTCCTCTATCACGGCTTGCATCATGCCAACCGGTTGATGGGCGGAAATGTATTCAAGGCGAACCACTGGAAATGCATCATGAAGTACGAGCGGGAGGAAAACGAGCTGCGTTTTAGCTACGTGGCTAAACAGGACGTGGAGCTGGATGTTGATCAGTCGCATGTGACTGTAAAGAAGGGTGAGGAGATACATTACTTCTTGAGCGGGAAGTGGAGTCAGGCGCAGATGCGCTCTATTGCAGAGAATGCCGGGTTTGAAGTTCGTAAAACGTGGACAGATGCCCAGAATGAATACTGTCAGTCTCTACTTCCCTATCACTTACACCGAGCTAATTTCTTTTCAGGTTGTTATTTTCTGCAAAGTTCATGGCCTTGAGTTATTTAGCTCGCTTTTCCCGCTAGACTTCGACTTTGGTGATTTATTCTTGGCGGCAAAAAATGAAAGATTTTAGAAGGGGCACTATCAAGAAAAGCCAATGAATTTCAATGGACGTTCTGTCGTACTCGTACTCGTATTCCAATCCGCATTATTGAGTATCAATTGCCTATAGTATCTTTTTTTCAGCTGTCCTAAAACTCGCCCTTGTATACACTATTAAGGGGTAAAACAGTGTTTTTGGCCTCATCCATAGCGTGTAACTTCCTACGCCGTTTCTGTTAAAGCCCGAGGTCGTAAAGGTGACAACGTAGCCCCCGATGCAACATGAGTATTTCACTCAGCTCCTTCGAGCAAGAAAGAAACAAGGATATGATGCACCTGCCAATTGACCGTTGAAAGTAGAGCGGTGATCTAATGTATGTACTACGTGACAGATATGCGGTACGTAACGGGCTTTGAGACCGGGATAGACAGATTCGTGTTTGAGGCATTACTTGACAGTTGTAAGGTTCTATGGAGTGACGTTTGTACAATATATTATTGTGTCTAAGTCTACAAAAGTGAGTTGTGACGGGAAATTACCCCTGAACTAAGCCCAATCGGGAGGTCATGCTTTTCCATAACTGAAAAAACTTTGCATTTTTTGAATTCTTTCAAGAATGAATTTGACTTGAGATGGACTTGGAATTGCCTAACCATAAATGAGTGGAGCGTATTACCTACTTACGTTTACCTGTGGGTTTCACATCGTGGCATATGTATGTCTAACCACGTTAAATTATTCCAAGGCTACGGCCCAACCGAATGTGCGGTAGTCTCCATGGTGAGGCGGCACGAGGTAGGTGTTATTGACGTCGATGCCACCAACATTGGCCGAGGCGTCGGGGTAACCTGCTGGGTGGTGATCCGGATAACCACAACCAATTATGCCCGACTGGCATGACGGGAGAGCTGTTGCTAGATGGTCCTTCGGTCGGCCGTGGTTACATTAATGATCCGGCTCGAACAGCAGCGGCATTCATAGATGCCCCCGCGTGGCTCCGCCAGCTCCGGCCGAATATCATTGTTGGACTGTATAAGACGGGCGATTTGGTTCGTGCCGAGAATCGTTTCATTCGATACGTGGGCCGCAAAGACACCCAGGTTAAGCTGAAAGAACAGCGTCTGGAGCTGGGTGAGGTGGAAGCACATATACGACGCTGTTTCGATGGCGATTGTATTCGTAACGTCGTGGTCGAGTTGATCACGCTGGCGGATAAGACGAATTCGCAAATGCTCATGGCCTTCATCTTGACGGAACGTGAAAACAAAGCGAAAGACACGCTGAAACCTCGATCGAGACCAAAAACTTGACCTACAGTACGAAGGCCAGCAAGGGATTATGGCGCCAACTGAGCAGTTCCAAGCTCAGGTACAGTTGGTGAAGACAAAGTTACAAGGTTTGGTCCCCCAATACATGGTTCCCACGGTCTTCCTCCCTCTCTAATCAATGTTTTTGATGGCCAGTGGTAAGAGCGATCGTTGACAGTTGCGCCCCCTGGCTGCACACCTGACGCGGCAGGAGTTGGAAGCGTATACGGATGCCGATGCTTCTCTGAACAAACGACAACCATCCACCCCCGTGGAACGGGCGATTCGGCGACTCTGGGCGGAGGTTTTGCAGATCCCTCCAAGCCATATAGGACAGGATGATAACTTCCTGAGAATCGGTGGGGATTCGATGGCCGCTATATATAAAGCTCGCCGGTCTCGCTCAACGGCAAGGATTGGCGTTGATGGTCGGCCATATATACAACCATGGAACTCTCGCCGAGATGGCTGCGGCGATTTCCACCCAGACGTTAGATTCTGCGAACATTGCGACCTTTTCACTTCTTTCGGAGCCAGACGGCCAGGCTGCGATGATTGACTTAGCTATGCGGCAATGCCAGCTGAGTGATGCTAACGAGATCGAGGAACTTTATCCCTGCACCCCTCTTCAAGAAGGACTCATGGCGCTCACAGCCAAAAGACCGGGCGCCTACACCCTCGCCGCAGAGTATGAACTCCCGAGACACATTGATATTCAAAGCTTTAAAAGAGCATGGGATGGGGTCTCCGAGGCCAATCCAATTCTCAGGACCCGCATCATACAGGCAGGTAGTGGCTCGATGTATCAAGCTGTCATTTGTGGGGTTCTGCCTTGGGAATACTTCGACGACCACGGACCAGACAAGACGAAGTCCGGAGTCTAGGCGCAGAGCACTTTAGAAACCAGACAAGCGCGACTAGTACCCTGTCGAATGGGAAGAGAGGGCCAGTTACTGATG
The DNA here is from genome assembly GCA_007825375.1 of Lachnellula willkommii. Classification (NCBI taxonomy): domain Eukaryota; kingdom Fungi; phylum Ascomycota; class Leotiomycetes; order Helotiales; family Lachnaceae; genus Lachnellula; species Lachnellula willkommii. Next base: position 16,475 of record QGML01000256.1, on the reverse strand, counting down.
CCCAACGCCTTCTATGTACATTGTTCGCAGAGGTTATCAAAATCTCAGCAGGCGAGATCAATGCTCCGTGCGAGGTTACAGTAACGCAGCAGCCGCCGACGCGCGCTTGGACACAAATGATAACCGACGACATTGATCACAGCTACAGCTTTCAAAGCCACCGTCTAACATCCCTCGACTCAGCAGCTACTCTAGTCTCTTCTAGGCGACAGACTCTGGATATTGAGAAGGGGCCGCTTCTAGTTTGTGACCTACTCCAGGTGGATCAGAATGGCCAGTTCTTCCTCTCCCTTATTGCACACCACTTGGTCGTTGACACTGTCTCGTGGCAAATCATCATTGCTGATGTTGAGGCACTACTCACTACGAGAGATGCCCCGCATATGCCCACCCTCTCTTTCCAAGCCTGGAGCCAGCTCCTGGCCGAATACACGGCATCAAACCTCGCTCCGGCCAAGGCTCTACCCAATTTTACCCACACTCTAGACGATTACTGGGGCGTTCATGGCCAGCCAAATACATGGGGAGACGCCTCAGAGGAGGTGTTTAGTCTCTCGGAGCACGCCACTCAGAATCTTCTCGGCCGAGCAAACAACGCTTTCCAGACCCAGCCTGTAGAGCTACTGCACGCAGCAGTCCTGCAATCATTCCGGCAGATATTTACCGATCGGCCGACACCTGTCATCTTCAATGAAGGACACGGTCGAGAGCCATGGAACTCTAGAATTGACCTCACTCGGAGTGTTGGTTGGTTTACAACTTTCTGGCCAATTGACATCCAGATCCAGCCAGAAGATGAGATCGCGAGAAGGGTCAAAGACGGGCGACGACCAGTGGCTGGAAGCGGTTGGCGTTATTTTGCTTCTTGATACCTTCATCAAGATGGTTCTGCAGCCTTTGGGACAGCCGATCCCCTAGAAATCTCGTTCAACTATCATCCCGGCCTTTCTCAAGACTCAGCATCACTCCTACAATATTTCCCAATCACAAAAGGCGAGCTTCTTAATATGCCCCATATGATGCCACACTTTGCATTGATAGATGTCCTGGCGGACATTAGTGATTCGCGCCTGTCATTTACTTTCATTTTCAATCGTTTGATGCGTTACCAACCGTCAATTCACAAGTGGATACAAAACTGCAAGTTGTGTCTGGAATCCATGGCGTTAAAATTGATTCAGCAAGCTACCGTTTTCACTCTTTCTGACTTCCCTCTGTTGACACATTCGTACCCCGAACTGGATGCGTTCGTCAATCAAGTTATCTCGCCGCTCGAAACCGATACCTTAGAAGTCGAGGATGCGTATCCATGCACACCAATATAAGAAGGGATGTTGTTTAGCCAGGCAAAAGACCCCGCGCAAAATTTTAACAAATGGTACTTGGAGTTTCATGCCCGGAATTGGTCCGCTCTGGATCCAGCCCGACTCATGCGCGCCTGGCAAGTCGTACGGAGACATCCTTTGCTGCGCACTATGTTCTATGACAGCCCTTCTCAGAATAGCTGCCAGGACCAACTCATCTTAAAAAAAGCACCTCCAGAAGTTGCATTCTACCCAACGACAACGACCCATTAGAACGACTTCTGGAGTATCAGCCCCTTGCAATTCCACATTGGAGACCCCACAATAGGCTTGTGATCTGTGGGTCCCCTTCAGGGAAAACGGTATGCTTGTTTGAAATTAGCCACACGATAATAGATGGCATTTCTAGACAGATTTTTTTGCGCGACTTGGGATTTGCATACGATGATCGGCTTGACCCAACCCCAAGGACAGCGTATCGGGAATACGTGGAATTTATCCAGCACCAATCCATGGACGATGTCCGTACATATTGGGAAGATTATTTCAGGGCCGCTGAACCTTGCTCTTTGCAGAAATCACCAGCGCGTCAGCTTGTAGGTGCCCCCAAAGAGCGAAGAGAATTTCATTTCGCACTGCCTTTCCAACAGTCGCTTGGCGAATTTTGTTCTAAGTTCGAGTTGACAATGGCGAATGTGTTTCAATTGGGATGGGCCCTGGTTCTTCGAGACTACCTCAATCAGCTCGTGAGAAATTTTTATAAAGTAGGGCTAAAACACAAGATTTTTATTAGCTGAGGGTCACGTGTAGGACTTTCCAACCCCAACACTACCTCTTGCTTCCTTCCACCACCACCTGCGCCGTCTTATTTGCAACTCCATCACGATGAGTGCGGTGCAGCAGCCTGCTACGGCACTGCCGTTGCCCTCGTCGATCCCTCCAACAGCAGATTCCACGCAAGATTCACAGCCTCAGGGTCAGGGGGTCAGAGTCTTCAAGATGGAGAAGGAGATACCACTGCACAGTCGTAAATGACGAGAAAGCAAAAGAGCCAGAGCATTGCCCTATGGAAGCTGATACTCTTGAGCATTGCCCTCTGCTCTTCCTTGTTCTGTAACGATCGGATCATTGCTTTGTTTGTTGTATTCGGTGTGATGATGGTGGTGTTCATCAGGGTCGAGTTCTGGCAGAAAGATAGTGCTACCATTCCTCTCCGCATATTGAAAGATCGAAACATTTTGGGTGTTGTATGGTTTGGAGTTTGTATGGGCGGGGCACTATTCATCTTCACATACTACGTAAGCTACATCCTTTCGCCTTCCGTTGACAACTTGACACTTACTGACCGGAATAGCTCCCTATATGGTTTCAGGCCATTCAAGGCGTCAGTGCCACCCAATCCGGCATCCGAAATCTCCCTAGTATTTTAGGTCTTGTTGTCTTTTCCCTCATCGGTGGTGGAGTTGTTACGGCAGTCGGTTACTACACTCCATTCCTGATATTCTCGTCTGTGGTGACGGCTATAGGAGCTGCCATGTTGAGCACTCTCAAGACAAACTCTCGCACAGGTGAATGGCTTGGCTACCAAATTCTCCTAAGTGCAGGAGCGGGACTTGGAGCTCAAAATATCATGTTGGTTCCTCAAGTAGCCAGCGCACCGACAGATCAGCCCATAGCCATCTCGATCCTCATCTTCACCCAAACGCTCTCCAGCGCCATTTTCTTGTCGGTTGCACAGAACATTTTCCAAAACCAGCTCAGGAACCGCCAATGCCAGTTGGAGACTATGCTATATTCTCTTCCCTTTCAGCACCGAGGCCGCAACGCGAAAATCCTCGAGACCTGCATTTGTACATGACCCTATGAACACTTTGTCGACCGCGATGTCTATCATTCGGGTGCCTGGCTGAAGGGCCATGTATTCCAAAGCCTGCTTGCAGCTTTCTTGCTTGACTGGGTCCTCGAAATATCCGGGGAAAGGCACGGATCCCGTAATTGGCACAACTTGCTCGGGCGAGGTTCCACCGTAGGCGCGACGTCTGTCGCATCTATCTCGATGATTTTGTCAAAGTGAGCGCCTGGATCTGATAGCAGGGATTGCCAGTACTTCTGTGCTTCATCCCACAGATGTGAAGATGAGTGTGGTGCCATTGGTCGATCTTTAACGTACTGAGTTGTGATCTCATCATGCGCAATCATTCCTGCTCTTGCACCTGCTTCGATTGACATGTTGCATAAGGACATACGGCTTTCCATGCTCAAACTTTCAATCACTGGACCGGCAAATTCAATCACCATCCCAGTTGCTCCAGCAGTTCCTAATCCTAAGTTAGCTTCTGTCACCTCATTATGTAAGAACCAGCTTTACCAATCTTTCCAATAATGAAAAGCATCAAGTCCTTTGAACTGACTCCTTCACCCAGTGTCTCCTTGACCACAATTTCCATATTCCGATCTCTCGTCGTGACAATAGTCTGCGTCGCGAGTACATGTTCCACTTCGCTGGTTCCAATTCCAAATGCAAGAGCTCCAAATGCTCCATGCGTACTGGTGTGCCTGTCTCCACAAACCACGGTGGTGCCAGGAAGCGTGAACCCCAATTCCGGTCCAATAATATGCACGATACCTTGCATCCTGGAATTCAAACCTAAGTACAGGATCCCATGATGCTTCACATTACGTTCTAGGGTGTGGACCTGTAAGCGAGAGGCTGATCTTTAAGGAAAGAAGCAGTTTTCACTGAACGCCTGTGGGTTGTAGTAGGGACATTGTGATCCGATGTTGCAAGTGTGAGCTCAGGACGCCGGGTTTGGCGACCTTGAGCTTCCAGCCCCGCAAATGCCTGCTACAGACAGTTAGTCAAAGTCCTTTTCTTTTGCGAAATTGTTACGTACCGATGAAGTCACTTCGTGGATCAGATGTCTATCTAAAGGTGTTAGGGCCAAAGTCGAAGATCGTGGATTTCGCAAATTACCAATGTATAAAAGTACTATTCCATCTTCTCTCTCTTCGACAACATGGTCGTCAAACACCTTTTCATAGAGAGTCCTAGGTCTGTTTGTAGGAGACATTCTGTGAAGGCTGCTGCAAGTTTTCTTTGCTGTATGGCTGCCTTTTCCCATTCTCTATGGTAGTTTGGCACTTATCTGTAGTCCAGACTCAAGTGGCATGCGGTAAGATTCCCGATGGCTATTTCACCGGCTCATAAGTGTAGCAGCAGACCGAGCAGTAACACACTCATCTCGGTCCGAAATATTTAAACAGCCACGGATCCCTCTGCAATCACCTAGAGCTAAGAATAATTGAACGTGTGAGCTTTGATCTCGCCAAATCATATTATTTTGTACATCTGCACTGCTCTAGAGATATATGAAGCCATTTTTATTGCAGGAAACTTTTGTTATCAATTTTTGCTCTTCAATCTTATTACCTGTAAACCATGGATAGCGATACCCATTTTCAAGCTACTATCTTAGGCACCTGGTGCACTAAATGTCAAGAGTGTGGGAAGTATTTCTTTGTCTATTGAGAATTCTTAGACGTGCTTCACCAAAACTATTTGAAAGATTACAGCCGCAACTCCACCGCATCCTTTGTAGATGTCGCCGGCGTGTCTTCAAAAATGGCAGTAATCGTCGAGGCTCGTAATCGTCAAAAGTCGCAAACTCGGCGCAGATTCTTGTAGACTCTGTCTAAGTCAGAATCAAATATCAAAACTACCGAAAATCGAGCGAACTCACCAAAAGGGATGAAAGACAAGCTAGCAAATCAGCCTGTTCACAAGAATCGTTGATATTTGCACCCCATGCACCGCACAGTCCGTCCTTCAATTGGCACTTTGCAATAGCAATTCTTCGTGTCCTTCCCTCGTCACTCCAATTGCACTCGAAGACCTCGAAGGATATTTGCAGACCAGTATCAACGGCAATGGAATTAGAAATCGCGTTTCCCACTGTATCTGACACCCCTTGAATCCCCCGAGCGGAACCGTGTATAATAAGTATGGCACTAACCATAACGAGTCCATCATCTCGCCGGCGTTCCACTTCATACTTTAAGATTCTCGGATCCTTATTTGTGACGCGGTATTCGGAGCAGAAAAGTTCCTGTATCTCCACAGAAGTCAAAACTCTACCAGCCTCATCAGCCCTTCGTTTCACGACTTTGGAAAAGTCTTGTTGCAATTCCTTGGGCATATCCAAGTCCACCAATTTCTCCAATGTCCATGCAACACCGCCCTTTCCACTCTGAGAGTTTACAAGGATAATGGATTCATGAGTATTGCCTATATCCTTTGGGTCCAGTGGTAGATAAGGCACCTTCCAGAGATTTTTCTGGCCTGGACTTGGGTTGTTCCACTTCTTGAAGCCCTTGTTGATTGCGTCTTGGTGTGAACCACTGTAGGCTAAAAAGACAGAATCGCCAGCGTATGGCGCACGAGTGTGAACTGGAATCCGAGTAAGGTGCTCGATGGTCTTTCGAATACTCGGAAGATCGGAAAAGTCGAGGCGCGGATCAACTCCTTGAGTGTAGAGATTCAGTGCTAGCGTTACAAGGTCAACATTTCCAGTTCGCTCGCCGTTTCCAAATAGGCAGCCTTCCACGCGACGAGCACCGGCCAATTGTCCGAGTTCTGCAGCTGCTACGGCACAACCACGATCATTATGTGGATGTAGTGAAACAATGACATCTTCTTGGGGAAATCCTTGACAGAAAAGTTCGACTTGATCAGCAAAGGTATTTGGCGTACTCATCTCAACTGTGGCCGGGAGATTCAGAATCATGGGTGCATCAACCGTTGGCTCCCAAGCATTCCTCACAGCCTCACCGAGAGCAATAGCATAGGAGGTGTCGGTGTCCGAGAACGCTTCGGGGCTGAACATCAAATTCCATGTCGTCCTTTGCTGATTAGGATCATCCTTCGTGATCGATTTCGTGTATTGCACACAATCAACTGCAATATTCAAAACATCCTGATTAGACAATCCAAAGATTGTTTTTTGAAAATTGTCACTGGAGGCAATATATAAACTGATGATTGCTTTTTTAGCTCCTTGAACACTATCCACGGTTCTTCGGATCAACTCTCGGCGACAGGGTGAAAGGACTTGAAGCCAAACATCTTCGGGCACTATATTTGGTATGTCGACGAGCTTGCGGGTAAACATGAACTCGGTATCAGACGCACTGGGAAACGACACATCAATTTCCTTGAAGCCAATGCGCACAAGCAGTTGAAAGTAAGTCCACTTCTGCTCAACCGTCATAGGGAATGCAAGACTTTGGTTTCCATCTCTAAGATCTGTTGCCAGCCAACGTGGCGCTTGTGTGATTGTTTTGGAGGGCCACTTTCTGTCTGGAAATGTGGGAGGGTTGAATGGGGCATATTTCTCCGATGGATTTTGAAGCCTGCAATTGTGTCAGACATATGAACCGCTGTTTAACTAAACGTCTTGGGGAAGGTTCAACTTACATTGGCATGATGAACGATTGATCGACAGCTTCGAATGACAACCTACTTGCCTGACAATCTCATCCCTCAAAGATGAAAAGTAAACGCTGATACTTAGACATGTGACATATCTTGGTAATCACTGTATATACTGCCCCAAATCCTCTTCTGAGTGCATCATTGATAGTGTTACACACGCTAGAGAATTTGCGGACCGCACCCTCAGACCGTTTGGTAGTACAGTAGTAATCTGCTTCTTGATCGGATAGCTGCATACCGGCACTTGACCGCTATTTGCACAAGTAAGAAAGTACTCTAAATCTCAAATTGTAATAGCAAGCCAAGTAAAATGGGCTGAATCCTATCTTTGAAAATGTGGGGAGGGAGAAGATAGAAGGCATTTATAACTGCGGAAGATCTCATACAGAAATTCCTATGGTGACTAAAGCTGTGGAATTTCAAATACTCGCAAGCTATCGATACTTCCCTGCTCTATCTCTTCGCTGCTGGATCGGAGTTTGCCTTGGCCTCCCCGCTCATTGCCCGGTTGGCACGCCAGCTTTCCTTCACTGCGGCCAGCACGGCCGTGCTTGTGTCAAGTCAATATAATGTGCGGATAGCCTTCTCGGCTGCCGCCCGCAACACATACATCGGCCAGCAACTCAAACATCGTAGCATCAGGGGCTTCATGTGCTAGTAGAGCCGCACCAAGACAAGATTGGACGACTAGTTGATGGCCAATCTCGGGTGGGAGACCGAAGGCGGCCCCCGCGGCCACCAAAGACTGGATCAAGTGAAAGAAGTAGGCAGGAGCAGACCTAGAGGTAGCGATCAGCTAATGAAGAAGGAAGAAGGGGGAAAGGAGAATAACGAAGAAAGAAGCAGGAGGAAAAGCAGAGAAGAGACAGAGACAGAGAAAGAAGGCTACATATCTCGATGGCCTATGCGTACCCGGATACGGAGGCTACGATATCCATCAACTCTTCCCGCGGGTGCAGCACTACAGCAGGGGATATGCGCTTGAATATTGACTGGATCTCGGATGCCACTCCGGGAGTCGTTGAACAGTTGGCAAAAATGGCAGTTGCGCCCTGCCTAACAGCAATTGGCGTGTTAGGCATCGTCCGCACAATAGGCGTGTCGGGAGGCAGCCAACATTCGAGCTGCGAAATGGTGGTTCCTGGACACACGGTAACCACCACCAGCTAGCTGCTGAGTCCCACCAGCCAGTTTAAAGGCCTGAGTGATATCACCGCAGACCTCGGCGGTGTATTGCCCTACTTCCGGGCGATCATGATTCAACCGTACAACCAATAGAAACAGGTTATTTATACCAAAATAAGTGGGGATTGCATTGTAACCCCTCGATTAGGACATGAAACAACAGCCCAGCCCAGCCCAGCCCAGCCCAGCCCAGTTCGAGTGTAAATAATAATGCGCTAGGCAACCACGCCTTTCTTCTCTAGTGCTATATACCACCCTACCTAGTTATACTTCATTTTTATAAAAGATACGCGAGGTAGTAAAATACCTCGTATCTGAGAATAAGCCGAGTATGTTCATTACTTATAGCTAAACTAAACTACGTTCCTAAGACCTTACTCGCGTAGCTAGCTATACTACTTAATTGAAGAACCTCGGTCCACTTTCTCAAGCCACCAAGCCACATGCCCCTGGACGCGTAAACGCAGGCTCGTACATGCACGTATGAATCCCGCCTTTCAGGAAATCCATCTCATTGGTTATATCGCATATTTCCGTCGAAACGCTTACTAAATGCGGTGCACCAATCGACGCTACTGTAGGTCTTTCAGCCCTGCCCCACGCTGACGCCTCGCCTCCCGCGACGACTTCGCGAACGTCATGCCGCCACTGCCCAGAACCTCTTTCGATAAACTGTGCCCCCTTTATCTTGGCAACGTTTTGCGATACGCATTCATAATGAGGCTCGGAAAGCTGGAGATATTGTAGGGCATATACGTATACAAGACGTATACACGCCGGTCTTAGTGGGTAGGTATACATCTGGTTTTCTGAGGACCCGGAATATGTAGGTATCGGTACCGGCTGTTTGGGTGCAGCACGCCGACCCTTGATTTCATCTCTTATGTACACGACAAGAGCCTTAGACGTTGTGGTATGGCGAGATTCCTTTCTTGATTTCAAAGACGATTTCAGCGGCTTCGTCGGCGCTCTTTGCCTCAAAGTCATAGCGTTTGGTCTCGGTAGCTTTGTAGACGACAACCTGCAGAAGATCAATATTGAACCATAAATTGGATATGAGCCTCATACCTTGAAATTTGTCGGATGCCTCCGTGTGACTTTACATCCAACGACATTACTGAAATGCACCGTAGTTGTCTTGCCTTGGCCCTCAAACATCGTCTTACCGGTAGATGATGGCATGATATGTAAATACTCCCCATCAATAGCTATCACTCTTTCATTCATCCCAACAAATCTCATTGGCTGTTTCCTCCAGACAGTATACTTTCGATAATTCGAGTTGCCAAGCTCATCCTGCTTGACCGCTTCTTGGGCCAGCGGATGAGCTCCAAGCATTTGTCCCTTCCTCATCTTGCGATATTCCGGGCGATCGGCCATTATGGGCTTTTTCGGGGAGGAACTGCTTGGTGAGCCCGACATTGTCAATGGACCATCTGTTGCAAATCTTCGACGAGATAGATCCAAGTCCGCGCGATTGCCAATTGATTCTACTGTACGGTCCAGAAGTACAACAGTTCCTGACCCTGTCAATTTGAGGACATGGTTAGCCTTGTCTAACTGTCGTTTCTTGCACACGATATCGAGAACTTCGGCAAGATATGTATCTGTGCTAATGTCCAAAGTGATCATTTGTCCTGGTGCGGCATCTGCGGAATGAATATGGATTCTCAGAAGTTTTTGAACCCCCGATCTTGCAGCAGGTTGTGATGGAGCTCCACCGGGCGTAGGTAGATCAGCCAAAGATGGGTTTTGTCGCAGAGCAGACATGGTTGTCAGCAGTGGGTTTTGGCGATTTTGGGTAGATAAGAGAGGAGACATCCCTATATTTGAGAGCTGTGGCGTTGGGGTAATTCTGGAAGTAAGGTCATCCTCCACTGGAGCTGTTTGTACGGACTCTTGTTTGAAGTGAGGCGTGAGACTTTGATTTTGTTGGAACTGCTCATCTGTCGCTTGTACAAGGGCAAACTCGTCAAATGGCTTGGAATTTGACCTTGCCCTTGCCGCACGGTTGTTGGCGGTAGTAAAAGAGACAAGTGGTTTGTTACGCTCCAAAGCAGGGAAATCATAATCGACTTCCTCATCCTCAACCATTCGTAAAGTCCACCAATTTACGTTGAGTTTCTCAGGGGGAATCGCGGGTTCAAGCTTCTCCTCTGCATATCTCCAGAGACTCAACCCAATAAGATCAGCAACAGCGACCTGCCTGTCATTTGCCTCGTTCACGTGTACACTTCTTCGGATGAGAACTTCATATGGTTTAGTTGTTGACGTTGCGAAGGGTGCCCAGATCCGAAGTGACAGTGGGTTGGGATCGCCCTGGCCTGATAGAGATGCAAAAGACTCAAATGGAGATGCAGCTTTTGTCTGTCTCGCCTTGATAGCAGCAGAGAGTAGACTCTTGGGTTGCACCATACTAATAGGCCGTGGAGGAGGTAGGGCTTGGAGCACGGGTGGCGCAGGCTTCGATTTGACAGTTGGAGAACGTGTTAATTCTTTGGGCACTGTGCCAACGATAGCATTCGAAGGTGAAGCATTCATAGGTGCTCCGTCAACACTGTCAAGAATAGACGCTGAATCGATGCTCCCTTCAAACTCCGAATCCATGTCCGATACATCTGAATCGTCTTCCTCTTCTTCCTCTAGAAGATCACTCTGTTGCCTTTTTACCCCCACATTAGGATCCGATGTCTGACTATGAAGTGCTTTGCTTGCTTTTGCCGCATTCCGGGTGGCGTCTCTCTGTCGTGTGAAAGCAGATGCGTCGAACTCGTTTTCAGAAGACATCTCGCTGCTCGTGACAGTATCCCGCCTGGCACGCTCTTTGACAGCTTCCAGCGCTGACTGTGATCCTCTCCTAGCACCAGGGGTTCGAGTTGGAGATGCGATGGTGGAGGTCTGGCGGAGGTTCGAGCCACGAATTGGAGAAGAACCGGAACGATTACGAATTGGCATCTTTGAGAATTTTATCTGCTGTGCGGCGCGCTGATCGCCTTCTTCGTCGCTATCATCACTAAGGTCACTGCTATCTTCCTCTTCCATTTGCTCTCGTCGGCGCCGCCTTTTCGTAGCTATCCCTGGCCCAACTGTATCTCCAGCCCCACCTCCCGTAACCATGCCACCCTCTTCAATTTCATCTTCCAATCCTGTGGGGAGACCTGCTGACCTAGGAGCAGCCTGGAAATATTCGGATGCTATAGCAGTGGGAATTGGCGGAGAATGTGTTCGTTTGATATTCGCGGCATTGGGACGCCAGCCAGCAGCTTTAAACCCCGCCGTATTCAGAAAAGAATCATTGATTGTGATGAGACGTTCGCCGACGCCGTCTGCAATGGTATTCAGGTAGTTGGTTCGTAATTGATACGAGACCAGACTATATTCAAGTGTCAGCGCCGGCAAGAGAGGATTTTGTGATGTTTGGGCCTTACTCTTCTATTTGGATGACAGACATTGCGCATTAATGGGTTGTACCAGACACCTCAAGCACTTTGCATATAAACCCTGGATGTTAAAGGTGCGGTATCATTCAATGATAGGAGTGTATTCCACTGGGGTGGGTGAGGTTGAGGGTGTTGAAGTGATTGGACTCAGCTCAGCCTTGTCGTTGAAACTGGGGAAGGCCTGGATTTACAGTACTGTACAGTTGCGCGGGACATGCGCTTCAGGGAAGGATCGGTTGCCTGCGTCAACACGGTATTTTGGCGGGAAGGACCCGAACCTCAAATTCCTTTCCCCACCAAGTTTACAGTAACAACATCCTCACACTTCGACTTTCACAACCAACGCACAACTTCCCGATATGGCGCTCGTTGATTACTCTGACTCGGATGCATCCGATGTCGAAGAAACCCCCGTTGTTAAACCAGCGGCGAATTCGTCAAATTCGTCAAAGGCAGCATTTCAAAAAGTAGTCGATCGAGCAAATCCAGGCAAAATCCGAGTCTCACTGCCGCAAAGCTCTACGAAAACCGATACTCAAGGCGATGAGCCTCCTACAAAACGAGCCAAGATAGGAGGGGGCGCGTTCAGCGGGTTCAACTCGTTCCTTCCAGCGCCGAAGCGGACAGGGCAGACGAGCGCAACACTGGGAGGTGGCAATGCAGCCAAGAAGGGTGGTCTTGGGGGAGGTGTGAACCTGAAGACGGGAGCAGCTCCAGGATTTAGCAGAGAGCCAGAGCCGGAGAGAGAATACGACGAAGAACGGAATAGCGAGCAAGCGTCTGCGAGTGGAGGAAAGGGGTTTACTCTTCCTCCACCAAAAGCATCACAAAACGAAGAGAAGCCTGCCGAGGAGATTAAATTGGTCGGAAAGCCTTTGATGTTTAGGCCTCTATCAGTTGCACGAAAGCCGAAGAAGAAGACCGTTGGCCAACTCTCTGCGGCGGCTTCCAATCCCTCCACCCCAGTGAAACCTCAGCCTACAGCAGAAACACCTGCGCCAAAGCCCAAGGTATCGCTATTTTCAATGGGGTCGGAGGAAACAAGCACCATGACACCATCAAACGGAGAATACAAACCAATGATGCTCGAAACACCAGAGCAGGAAACAGAGGAATCAGAGGACCCCTACAGTTTGGAGCCCTCATACGAAGACTTTACTCCAAATGCCTCTCAATCTGGCCTTGCACTACCAGCAGTCCCTACACCACCAGTATCACAATCCCTCGACGACATAGCTGGAGACCTTAACCTTTCTGCCGCGGAACGACGACAGCTCTTTGGAAGACAGAAGGGTGGTCGAGGGAATAAGTCCGCCACGAAGGTTATCAATTTCAATACGGACGAAGAATATCTACATAATGAGGAGCTCAGAGCTGCTGGAGAGCAAGTCTCTCATAACCCTGTTAGGTCTATTGCGCCTGGCAAGCACAGCTTGAAGCAGTTGGTCAATGCTGCGCAGAGCCAGAAGGAAGCATTGGAGGAAAGCTTTGCGAAGGGCAGAAACAACAGAGCCGAGGCAAGCAGCAGATATGGCTGGTAACGAGATTTGAAGTAATGTTTTCTGAGAACCAACCAATGATACCCTATTTTGGCGTTCACCTTTTTGAGAGTAACATTGCCCCTGTCGCGTGATGAAGGGCACGTTTTCGCCGTTATAATTATTTGCCCAGACTCGAGGCAAGTTGCGTTCATATCATTTAATTCAGAACTACGCTTGTATACCATACTTATGTACTATCACTATGCAAACCTCACTTTAATTATCCTTTACTTATGACTCACCAATGTTATTCCGGGCCCATTGTCATTTCCATACGAGTACTTTCCATCTAAGAAATCAATACTTTAGCCTGGTAAGCACGTACTGCTCTGACAATTTACCATTTGTTGCAGTTACTTCTTCTCTCCCAGACTACTACCAATATGGATGATCCCGTTCAATATACAGCACAGATGCAACTTGAGTACCCCAGAGGTCCATTTCACAGTTTCTGACATGCTGTAGCCGAGATGCGCGCGTCATATACCGCTGTCGCAAACGAATCAAGCATAGACTGGCTTTGCGATAAAGTTCCTTACTTCGACTGTGTTTTCGGAGGGCAATTCGAGAAGAGCTGTTGCGTGTCTCGATATGATATCTGGTCAAACATTTGCCCATCTCGTAGGACGGGCGAACGATTCTCTTCTTCCTTTCCACGCAGTCATTGACAACCAAGGGCTCTTATAATAATTGGATATGGAGGCACCATGGGAAGTAGAAGTCACCGCCGAATTGTCGGACCTGTTTCAGGATCACTGCAATAGATTGGATGCTTGAGTATGCCACAGTGCCACATTGAAAGGCTGATATATTTAAGCCCGGTTCACATTCCCTACGCCCATTTTATAATTCCTGTCAGCTATCAGCTACCAGCTACCAGCCATCAGCTCGCCACGCTTCCCGCTTCATCATCATCATCGGGCCAAGCCATCATCCATAGTCGGGAGAAACTACGAGTACAAAAATCTCACCACCACACAGCTCTTCCCCTTGTCGCCATTTCCATGTTTACAGCCAGCCAGCTCCCGCAACACAAGTCAACCCAAGCCAACCCAAGCCTAACCCATCTTCTAGCTTTCCCAGGCGTCGTCATGTTACACTCCTTGGACACGTCTTGGTATTGGAACAAATCTGTGTATTCCTGGGGTACAGAGAGGCCCATCTGGACCCGAATACTTTCTTCTGGGCGCACGTTCGGTGCTGCAGTCATACTTCACACCGAGTGTCGTTGTAATATTTGCTTGGGGACATTTATGGATTATGCAATTATGCTAGATAGGTAGAATTTCTGAGCGCTTGCTCGAGATCTTCAAGTCGGCGCTTTGGAAAGGTGTAGGCTAATTGTGGTGTGGGGTTTGTTCCATCATCTCGAAGCACTAGCCAGAAATGCAGATTACGAGGACGAAAGGAAGTGTTTGCTGATAGTGTGGGGCTTGGTGTGACTGTTTCAAGGCCAAGTAATAGTATTTAGATGAACGTGTTGCGGGATACTAAGAGACATTTTCAGACATGCTGACAATATAGACGAGATGTTTCAACACAGGTGTTTACCTGTCACAAAGGACTAGGCAATTTCACCAAGTGTAACTGCTCCTGCTCTGCGGGGTTGAACCAATAATCAATAGGTATATCAATATATCAGTATCTGGCGACTGTTCCTGAAGCAGGGAAAGCCATTCCGCACCAGATATCTCACCAAAGCGCACATCGCAAGCCCAGCTGATCGCCTCAGCTCTTGTAAAGTCGCTGCGCAACAAGCAAAAGACCATTGGCTTTCCATAAAGAGACATATCGTGACAAAGATCCCAATGCGCTCAAGAAAGACACCGATAACAAGGAGATTACAGAACCCCGGCCAGCTCCAGCCCTCAGCATGTGTGGTGATCGACAAGAGCAATGTGGAACGAGCTTTATCACCGTGCAGGGAGAGCAAGAGCTCAGGAGAGCTATGAGCTACGAGCTGCTCTCGATTCGACGATCTTGCAGAGAAGGCATAATTCTTTGTTTCTATCTCGGGTGCCGCAGATGCACGAGAATTGTGATGCGTTGTCCAGTGAGGGGTTGACGTCCTCTTCGCCCTATCAGTCAATGGCGCACGCTCAGACCCGGCAGTTTGGAAGAGGGGTAGGACTTGGATATGATCACTCTCTGTTTTTCTATCGTCGCACTGTAAAATGGTGGTGAGGATCCTTGCTGGTGTGTTGGCTATCACCTCCTGAGTGGTGGTTAGCATGCACCTAATCTATTTTTACAACATTACCCGGCCCTAAAAGCGCCAAGATCTATTTCTGTTCACCAACAACCTCGAGATTCAATTGTCCTATCACGACTTTCTTTCATCTCTAAATAGCATCGAATAGTCTTTTCGTCTGAGCTCTGAGCGCTTACAACCCCAGATCTCCTTGCCAAGTGGTCCAAGCGGTCTGCAATAGCTTCTATTTCCAATATACTTCAAAACTGTTACCCCTCAGGTAAGGATGTAAACGCTTTCTTCTTGTTTATTCTAGGTATCAAGCGTCAAGGAGCGTCTGTATACCTTGTCGTCGAAGCCACGAAGAAGTACTTCAAAGCCACCGAGAACTTGTTGCGCCATTGACTTTTATAAGAACTCCTTTGATACTCCATATCATTGCGCACCTTCTTAAATCAACGCCCTCCTCGACTGAGATGCTATCCACCCTTGTTGATTGTCCTGACGACCCCATCTCGCAATCATTGTCATGCCCAAAGTTCCAAACATCCTCAGTCAAAATGCCCATCACCAAAGAGCGCATCTCATCACCGCTGGAGGCTGGGTCCTCAGTCCTCGACTCCAAGCAACTTCCAGCACCCCTCACCGACGCGCTAGAGTACGTCTCCAGCCGTCTAGCAAGAAAGCGACTCCATCTCTCCCTCATCGTCGTCCGAAAAGACGTCCAAGTCCCCGGAGATTCCTCTCCACTATCAGCCCGCACCTCTTCGCCATCTAGCTCTGTCACCGCATCGCCTGCGCGATCACTCTTCAGCAGCACATCATCAACCTTCTCGCGCGCCAACTCCAATCACTCCAGCAACTCATCCTTCTCGGATTCTTCATCTGACCTCTCTTCCTCGTCAACACTATCGCGCACACAATGGGCTGGCTTACCATCCTCGCCTAAGGACTTTGCCGCCTCTCCAAGAATGTTCAGCCCTTCTGCTGCTTCGTCTCCAACATTATCTTCCACACCTATTACGCCTCCTACACCTTTGTCACCTAATCCCTACGGCATTACTTTATTGCACGCTAGCACATTAACGCCCAAGGCGGAAAAGATCCTTAGACATACTGTTGCTAAGGCAGAGAAGAAGTTCTCCATCGGGCAAGTCCTCACCTTACTTTCCCTTCATCTCATCTCTTTCACAGGAACTATATCATTCTTGCTCGAGTCCTCCAATATTCATCAAAACGCAAACTAACAATCTTCCAGATCCGGCTGGCTTTCCCCCAAACCCCTTACACCAACCACAACCTGCGCCCTCACCCACGACCTCA
>QGML01000255.1:0-21488 GCA_007825375.1 Lachnellula willkommii | reverse complement strand
GTAGGATAGTTTTTAGATCGCGCATTAGGAGAAGTTACCCGCTGGCGCTGGTAATAATAGTTGTACGGAGTATAGCATATTACGTGGAGGCTTTGTAAAGGCGAGCAATGTCCAATTTGCGATTTATACTGAGTAATATAAAAATAGGTTTAAAGATATATTTGCTTTTATTTAAATGTTGAGATTTGAGATTTGAGACAAGTTAGCACTTTGGACTCAATTTTGTTCCGTAAGTGTCGTATTTGAAAAGATAGTCGAATTTGTATAATAGTAAAACCCAAGTGAGAGACTTTTCTTCCATGCTCAATACATGCCCCTCGCTTCTATAAAAGAGCCATGAGCACCAATGCCATAAACCTGCGGCATATCCGCCCTCGCAACCTCCTTCAAATCCCTTCCATGTAACGCAACAAGGATACTATGCGTTCCCTTCTTATCAATGATAATAGTCAGAACAATCCCATCATCCTCATCCTCCGCACCAGGCCTTGCAACAAACACAGGCTCACACGGGCAACTCTCGCCATTTTCGGGCTGCCATCGAAGAAACTTCCCCGTTTGCCAATCCGTCTTCACAATGCTGGAAAAGAAGGCTGCTTGCACTACCTTGACCCCATTCCCTAGCCGCCCAATAGGAACTTCGGTTCCCGGAGACGCGCCTCCGTTCCCGCCCGTCGCGTAGACATATCTGTATGATGGGTTCATCGACATGTATTTGCTGATCCGGGGTAACTCCAGCGCGACGCCGGGGATGGCCTGCGCGACTGTAGCGCGCGCGACCGTGTTGGTGTTGGCGTTGTTGATGGCCGCAAGCTCGTAGCGTACTAGAGTCCCATCCTGGAATGGCTGGGCGGGATCGACGACGTTGCTGAGAGAATACTCTCTGTATGGAACGAAATCGGATTCGTAGCTACAGAGATCCACGTGGATATTGACATCTCCTGTGGTCTTGTCGGTGTAGTTGTATGCGTTGACGGAGTGGAAGAACATGAAGTTTGGCGCGGCGTATGTTGCGATGCTAAGTACGGAAGTTTAAGAAGGGTTTTTGCAACGTCAGAGTTTGATGACTTACTGTTTGCCATCAGACTTGTTCAGAACGAAAAACAGGGTCTGGGCGTCTGCTTCAAACTCAATCATCTCCATCACTTGCTTGGTAGTGTCGCTGACATCCATATGAAGAGGCTATACGGTAGTTGGATTAGTTGTGGGATTCTTATGTTGACATTGGAGACGCACGTTTCGAATAAAGACGACATATTCTTGGGTCATCGCCATTGAGTGGATGTAACATGGCTTGCATGGGAGAGCAGTCTTCCAGACGAGCTTCGCAGGTTTGGACACGATATCTAAAGCAAAAATAGACATCACACCCGTCTGGGAGATGAGGTAATTGTAAGTGTGACCACGTTCCCGATCTTTCGGCGGATGCGCGCAGATACCGAATCCGGAGAGTTCAGCGTCAATGTCGGCATATGTTAAGAGTCGTTTGGGCTCCAGGGTCTTGGCGTTACAGACTTGCAACATGATGAAGTCCGTGTGGACCAATATCTTAAATACAAGATGTTAGCTGATGGTTGCAAATCTGAGCATGGTAGGAGTTAGTTTCCCTGACCTCTTCTTCTTCCGGATTTCCAGAGGCTACACCACGTGATAGAGGATTCGTGTCTTTTGGTAAATGCATCCCTCTGCGGGGCACAACATTTATGTTGGCACCATCGGGTGGTAAGTGGCCTTTTGGAGCAAAGAGTGATTGCTGAGGGGTCCCGTTAGCAAGAATTGCCCACACGGCTATCTGGAATGCAAACCTGAGCACCAAGAAGCGCGGAGCAAGGGTCCTGAGCATTCTTGAGTGAAGGAGTATTGGCATTGACGCCAAACATTGTAGTCGAGATAAAGCCATCTTTCTGGGCCTTACGGATCACACCTTCTGCGGTATGGCGACTGGTGTAGCGCACTTGACCATTTGACATGGTGAACTTGTGTAGGATGCCAAGGCCATCGAAGAAGTGCTGCAGCACAGCGTTTGGCTTGGAGCCATCCTCTGAGGTGGGAATAGTGAACTTTCCAGCCCCAATGCTGTGCTCAGCATTAGAAAGAATGTCTCCAGAGCGTAGCAAAAGCATAAGCGCACCGTACGAAGGTGCCGTTCACCCATTCTGGCCACACGCCCTTTGTCACGCATGATACTTCCGTCGTTGTTTCCGGAGTGTCCCTGAAGTATGGAGGGACGTATTTCAAGTCATTTTCGCTTACAAAATAATTGTTGTAAGGCTTTTGTTGCAGGGAAGACGTAGCCATTTTCGAGGTGAGTGAAGCCATGGGGAGTAAGTAACTATTGATCTTGCTATCTCAGACTGAACCGGTGCGACTAGTCGAAGTGGTTCTTATTATCTCAGAATCAGACCCTCGTTTTTGGGCTTTACGTAGTGTTTTACACTCGTATGTGCTGCAGAGGAGGGGAATACCCCTTGGACGGCCTCCACAGCAGTGGCCCTCGGAGAGCCAGCGGAGCGTTATCACAGGTATGTTGGGCAATAAAAGGCGGTGAGACAATACTTGGCCCTGGCACCTCCACCTCCACCTCCGTATGGGAACCTGAGTACCGGTAACCCGAATCAGACCGGGGCAGGTCAGGCTCGCCGGCTTCTCTTCCCCAACCCTTCCCCGACCCTTCCCCGACCCTTCCCCGTTCGATGCAGTCACAGTCAGTCACAGCCACACATACAGTACCCCCTCGATACCCCCGATACCCCCGATACCCCCCGATTTTCCCTTTCCCCGCCGGCTCGAACGACCCGGGTCAGACCATGCCTCCATTGCCAATCATGTCCCCGGCGGATGATGGCCAGACACGGCAGACTGCAATGACCATTGTCACCTGACCCATCCGATGGCAGCGCGGGCAATTCCACCGAGAGCAACAAGAGACGCCGCACAGCCCTAGCCTGTAGCACTTGTCGCACGAGGAAGTCGCATGTACGCTCCTCTTCTCCTCTTCTCTCTCCCTCTCTCAGAATTCCAGATGGATGCTTGCTTTATAGATCTTGCGTGCCTCCGCACTCTGCTGATCCTATACATGTCCGCTACCAAAGTGTTCCGCATGCAGCGCTTCGACTGCGTGTACATACAATCTGGTTCTTCAAGCAATGCAATTGTTGGAAAAGAGTAAGTGGGATAGAATGGATCAGTCGATTGTTTCAAGTCGGCTAACTTTCTCGTCTTCCCCTCTTTTAGCTACCTTGCTACTTTGGAAACCCGTCTTGCCGTCGTCGAAAAGGAAATTGCTTCTTTCAAGCACAACAACCATGAGACTCCGCAGTCCGTTTCGATGCCTGCCTTGTTGCAAAATTCACCTCAGAAGCAAATAAGAGTTGATGATGCTGGTGGCGGATCTCACGATCGGGTTCAAGACAGTATCTTCGTCCTCGAAGATACGGGCAAGGAACCAGCATCAACAGATCCGTCTGATGGTATGGGAGCTGTTGTTTTCGTCGACGAGAAAGACTCTGGGTTCTTTGGTACGTTCTGAACGTATTAACATAGCCATGCTGTACTCTTGCGGTAATGACTCTAACGATCTCCTCCAGGGCCATCTTCCAACATCGCTTTCATGCGTCACATCTCTCGAGCAGTAGCTCGGATCTCTCACATCGATCAATCCTGGGCGTCACCAGGCACTCAGGAAGAGCTCGAGGGTGGTCTTATGAACGTGTCTCGGCCGCCGTCCCCAGTGCATCGCGGAACAGGAGGCAGACCTGGACTTGGAGGTCTTGACGGTCGGCCGTACTCACGAATTCCAGAAAAGGAGGAAATGGATCTAATAAAGCAGTACTTCTCTGATACTAGATTGCTCTTTCCATATCTGCATGAGCAGACTTTGCTCGACACCTATGCAGAGATGAAGCGAACTAATTTCACAAAAGTGCGAAGAACCTCGCCGGGACTACTGAATATGGTCATGGCTCTAGCTACTAGCACAACTATTGTGAGTGGTATGAGTGCTTAGCAACGTGCAGAGGTCTCAAATGTATACTATCAAAGAGCTGTTAGCCTCTGAGATAAGCAGATCCTGCGTGGTACAAGTTTGGAGATTGGTATGTAGTGTTCCTACTGTTCTTGAACAAACAGCACATCCTGGGACCTAATATGCTTAACCCCCTTTTAGTACAGTACCTACTTGTGATGGGTCAATATTTGCAAGGGACTCAAAAGTCAATTCAAGCGTGGACCACCCACGGACTTGCTGTCAAAGCCGCACTCCAACTTGGTCTGCATTCAAGTGAGGCCTTAAAGCGATTTCCCCCACTTGAGCGGGAGATCCGAAAAAGAACCTGGTTTGGGTGTGTCATTCTTGATAGGTAGGTCTCGTCGCTCTTTCCAAAATACAATTTCTGACCCTTCTACTCTTTAAGGACACTTAGCATGACTTTCGGACGCCCAGCAACCATTCCAGACGACTATGTGAGGCTAGAACTACCGCTTGACTACGACGAACTTATACTGTCATCCACTACATTTGATCCTCGGCAACAAATTAGTGTACAGTTTTTTAACGCCACGATGTAAGCTGATAGCAACGCAGCATTGCACATCGATAGAGCTAATCCAAGAATAAAAAGCTATATAAAGTAATATGGAAAGTTATTAATCTAATATACAGTGGGAATATTGGCTGTGAGGGCCAGCCCAGTGTCTTCGATGCTGTTACTCGGCTATTCGAGATGGAAGGTTTACTAATTGAATGCAAGAACGCTCTTCCATCCACCCTAGAGCTTCGACAATCCAAGGACTTGAAAATCGGAGAGAACGCAGATCCCATGGATAGATTCTTCAGTGCCCCCACCCGTGCCACACGCTGTTTGGGGGGCGTCGATGCGGCGGCAGTACGGATGATATGCAGTGCCAAGCCCAGTACGACAGAGCGGTTGGTTAGTGCAATCTACGTCCAATCGCGCTGGCATCGCATGAAAGCTTTGAACTTTGTCCTGACTGCGACTAGGCTGATTGGATCAGACGGGATACATTCGCCTCGCTCGGCGTGGGACATTCGCTCACATTTCTAGTGTGAATGCAGAGATGATATTGCATCACTGCCAACCAATTTGTGGGCAATCATACACCGTTTTTAGCAACCCAAAGAGTTACTAAGCCTTTCTATTGGGGTGAGATTGAACAATCCAACAATTCTATATTTAGAGTTCCAGGTTTGGATGTCAGTATTGTCACGGGCAGGAACCGACAGAGGAACTCTTATAAGCCTCTCCTACGCAAAAACTAACTATAATGGATGATTGGATGGTAAGGAGGAGAGGGATTGGGCATTAGGGAAGGAAGAAGAAGGGAAGGGGAAGTGGAAGGGGAAGCGGTGGTTGTTGTGTATTGTTTGAGAGTTTTCATTGATTTTCACGGTCTGTATTGATCGAGCGTGAAACTTTGAACATTGTAGCTGAAGTGAGAATGCAGCAATGAAACTGAATATTCTTGGATTGAAATAATCTGCGCTCCCCAACTCCCCCCCTAAGTCCTGAAACTGGATGGTCCCCACAGAAACAGACAAGACGGTACATTAAATATAGAAGGCTCCGTTAGGTATGTAATTATTCTTTTTTTCCTTGCCTTCCCCCGTGCAGTCTTCGCAGGTTGTCTCTTTAATACGCCCTGAGGTTTTGCAGAGCTTCTGGCTGTCAGATTGCTTGCAACCTTCCGCTCCGGTTTTGATCGGACTGCACGTTTCGAAGGGTCCGTAGAAGCCGTCTTGGCTGGATCCTTAGCTACGCTAGAGAGAGGTGGCTATATCCGTTTGCTTCTGCGCGGAGTTACACGGTCAGGCGGAGGGGAAGGCTGCGGTTCTACTGCATCCACACCAGAAGACAATGGCATGCCACCAGAGGATACCTCTTGTGAGATATTTAGTTGCCCTTAACGCCCGGGCTTTATCTTTCTAGCGGCTTTTGATACCTTTGATGGATGGACTGGGCCAAGAGATGCGCTTGCCACTAGCTGCGGCTGCCCATCTTTCTGAGACTGCTTTCTTCTGCTGGGCCGCAACACCTGCCCCTTTGTAGGACTAAGAACCCGTTTACCCGTTCTAGGGCGAGGTGAATTCGGTGTAGAGGGAGGGTGTTTGGCGTCGCTATTCTCTAATCCGGCTAAATCAATGTCTGCAGGCGGTCCCTGCTGAGACGTAGTCATGACAGCGGATGCCTCGCGATAGTTTGATTTAATAGGAGGAAGGGGTCCAAAAAGGGGTGCAAAAAGCCCGTTTGCGGCTTTATGGTTAACGGGTGGTTGTGCATTCCTAAGCGTAGTCTCGGAAACAGGAATGGGACTATCGGCGGCTTCCTCCTCAAGAGGCTCTTCATGCTTCCACGACATTCCAGGCAGTATACCCCATCTTGTTTTCTAAATCCCTCGCTTGGTCCAGGTGTTCTTGATAATCTCATACGCCCTCGTATTGATATCAGCAGCGTTAGTACCTTCCCCATTCGCGGATTCTTCTTGGATTCGTTCGCGCTCTTTCGATACCTGATAGATAAACTAATAATATGGACGTGAAGCCTCGCGTTCACGCTCTCGTATAACTCTTCGCTCTGCAATCCGTCGCTTTTCTTCGTCGCTCTTTGGGCGTCTCGGTTTCGGCTGCGGCTCTTTGGAGAGAAAAGAAAAAGGTGGAGGTGAGGATTCTGCTTCTATGTCTGTCTCCGATTCCAATTCAAGCTCGAGCGGTTCTTCGTGCTTCCACCGCCCTATAGTGTAGTAGTTCCACTTGTTATTCCAGATTCCTTGCTCGACCCAGCGCTTCTTGACCGTTTCACGAGCCTCTTCCTGGAAGGTATACAAGTCTGAGGTTATCTCCATCCAACCCGTACGTGGTTCTGCATTCCAAATCCGCCTCCTCTCTTCTTCTACCTGAGCTCTGAATTGTTTGCGGGGTTCTGAGGCCTCGCGCTCCCCTGCTAGCTGCATTCGTCGCTGCTGGCGGAGTCGCTGCTCCTCGGTAGGAGGATTGGGACTTTGGGATCGTGTCGTCGTACCTGACATATCCGACTTATATAGTGGTGGAGAATCGCTAAATCGCCTTCTTTCACGATCAAGTCGCTCCGGATGCTCCTCTAATCCTGCTAGAGCTCTCTGAGCCCTAGCCAAACCACTGCCTCGAACATCAAAAAAGCCAGCCATGTGTGGTTGCCGTGAATGCGAGATTGTGATGGGGAGGGGAAGTTGATTGAAAAAGATTTGGTTGTCGTGATGCGGTTGAGTGGAAAAGAAATTTATTGTAGAAAGAAAAATGCGAAAGGCTGATTGAAAGGTTGCTAAGGAACCATGGCGGAGGTTACCGTGTTTATTTTAAGACTAGCGCCGAAGACGAAATGACTCAGAACTCCATGTGTTTCCAGTATGCACCTGCCAATAGTATTAGTACGCTGATACCCATAGAGGTCATGCTCAAGGCGGGTTGATAGGTACAGCCAGTAATTTTGGCGCGTTTCTCAGCAGAGAGGGAATCCTAGTGGGGTTAATCCCTGAAGGTCGCATCTGTCGCATCAAACCGCCAACCACCAAACAGCCCGCCGTGGTTGGCGCCCGCTGTTCATTAAAGAGATAGGCAGCTGGGGCAGTCATTCTGTTCAAATCCGCTCTTGTGCTTTCCTTTTACACTGGAACTTCGTTCTCGTCGAGCGTTACAGTAAACCATCTTCGTCCTCTCATTCTGGTGATTTCAGTATTTTGCTTACTTCATCGCTCTATTATGCCTCGTCCTCCTCATCCTCTTGCCTTGTTCTCCCTCCGTCCCCACCAGGAAAACGAGCGAGCCAAATGTGCCGTCTCCCATCCGGACAATATCCACCATGTCTCGACATTTTCCAATGGCAGAGAAGCTCTCGACGTCGGTTTCCATATCCGCGGGAAGTCATCTACAACTCTTGCAACACTAGGGCGAGGTGTTAAGGCCGATATCTACGTGGAAGGATCTAGTATCGCAAAGGTCCAATGCTCTTTCGAGATAGATTTAGAGACTGGCATTGTTATGCTCTACGACAGGTCGCACGGCTGTACAACTCAAGTCTTTGGTGAAAATGCTACGCCATTCGAGCATAGACGTATTCGGAAAGTTCTTATCCAGCAGGATCTTAACACTATAATTGGAATAGGTGGAGAAGGGTGTGACCTCGTTCAATTCGAGTTAGAATGGCATCAAGATCCTACACGAACGGCGGAGGCTATTAAGAACTACGACGCCTTGCCCTGCGGTCGAGTGGAGAACCCACGCCTTGCTCGAACTGTGAATGAGGCGCCAACGGACTTGCCATCTCGACGGGAGACTAGACCCCACACGCCAACGCAGCTGAAGATGAGATACGTACCAGTGGGACCTCCGCTTGGTTCTGGACAGTTTGGAACCGTATACAAAGCCATCGACGTGGACTCGGGGAAGTTCATGGCCGTTAAGATAGTAGAGCGACCGGAGAAGATATCACAACAAGAAGCGTGGAGGAAATTACTAAAGCGCGAAGTGGAAACTCTTTGTAATATCAGCCACGTGAGTAAGACTTCTTTAACCTCATTTTCACACATGAACTAATATACAAATGCTAGCCGCATATTATTAATTACATCGCATCACAAGGCTGGGGCGAACCAAAGTTGATGATATTTACGGGTCTGATGAAAGGGACCTTAGAGGCATTAGTCGAGAGCGGAGCCGATACGTCTCTTGTTGCAAACTCGGTCTGCCCGCAAATATTATAAGCGCTTGATTATACTGCATGGAAGGGTATTATCCATCGAGATGTGAAGCCAGAGAATATTCTCTACGAATCGTACCCCGGCGGCCGATATCAATTCCAACTTACCGATTTTGGCCTTAGCAACCGTGCTGTTGACGCCACAACATTTGCCGGTAGCAGACTCTACATGGCCCCTGAGATGTTTAGGGAAACTAATTAATCATCTAAAGTCGATGTCTGGTCACTCTTCGTCACGATGTTGTGGATATTGGATATAGAGTTCCGTGAGAGGGATTTTCGCTCTGAGAAGGAGGTCTGGGAGGTGATCTTATCTGCAGCCTCAAAGGGTGACATGTCAAAAATCCAGGAAATGGCAATCGTCGATCCAGCGCGGCGCGCTTCTGCAGCATAGATGCTTGTCAAATGCTACAACGGAGAAGGACTCAGCACTCCACGGAATCAGGTCCTAGCCCTCGCCAGCGGCGCTCCTCTCAAAATCGCTGCCGCCAGAGCTCCGGCCCCGGGTCCTCTCGCTTTCACAGCTCGGGCTCTATAAATAAAACCGAGAGGTTTGCGAACGAATGCGAATATATTTGCAGCTGCAACTTAGCACTGTATCGAGAAAGCCTGTAATCCTCTTTAACCACAACCCGTTCGCCGGCTACAAGAGATCCGCCCAAAACAATAAGCTAAGAGTTAATGTCTAGGAAATAGAGCGACTGGGGTTAGATTCTTGGCAAATGCAATAGGTTATTTGTCTTTTATTGTTACTCGAAGTTAATAGCGAGGAATATTAGTGCGGGAATCGCAGAGGAAGGTTAGGAGGGTTAACTGTTTGGAACCCTAGGGGTTTCATGTCGCAGCGGAGTTCGAATGTCAAAGTTCGAATTGCATAGCTATACGGAAAGGATCCTCTCCATCCAGGGTTTTATAAAATCCATTTTATTGCAAGCTGCTTTGGAGACAATTTTCTATATAGCTAGTGCCGGTCTCTGAAGAAGGATGAAATTTTAATCGGAGAATCTCAGTCTATCTATTAAGTTAGTCAGTCGGTTATCAGCTAAGTTTTTTGAGCTAGCTAATTAGCTAACAAGATCACTATGCCTAGGAAGTCTGCTGTATTCCAATTTCTATATCTGTTTTCGTACCAATGCTACCAGCCATCTGTACATCTCCGCGCCGCATGCTACGGTTTAGATTCCCTACTAGCAGGAATGGACGCTAGATCCTGGCCCACGGATACGCACACGGCGCCTTTCTCCAGCGCGTCCGGAATCCAAAACACTGGATAATATACCGGCTTCCTCCTAGTGCTATAGCACAGCTGGAAGATCACGCACGCGCATCATGAGCACTAAAGCGACTGGAGATCGGTCGGTAGCGCGACATGGTCTTCGTGCCGCATAGCGAGCAGAGAATACTAGGTCAAGCAAATCTTGAGTTCATTGTTGTGTACTTATTAGGGTGTCTATGTATCTACGAAAGAGAAGAATTGATAAACATGTCTATTGATACTCGAATTTGCGATTGATTATAGCTAATTGATCGAAGCCTAGAACATCATCCAATATACCCACCATATCATAGCAGCGAGAGCTAATTAAGGCAGTCTGTCATTCTCGTCGTACAGCGTTCGCTTCGCTTCGATGCGTTGTCCAAAAACACGGGTGTTTTCTTCCCAGCCAGTCAGGAAATTTCTCTCTGGTCCCTTGATTACTTCCACCATTAATATATCGACGTCCAGCCAAAATACAAACTCCTGCATCGATGCGTACCTTCGAAGGTCCCAGATATACTAGCATCAGATCTGGATCTTGTTAGTACAACTCAGAGCACTCCATTTCTTCATCTTCGCTTGGCTGGCGGTGGATTAGACATCTCCTTCGCAGGAGCCATTCCTTTCCCTTGTCCTTGGGAGGAACTGCGACCTTACTAGCGAGCTTTCCCGACGGAGACCTAGTGGACGTGCGCGAAGGAGAATCAAACGGCGCCTTGTTGCTGTCTCTCCTATTCTGCGTGATAGCAAAACTCGACTCCCCGTTTGGATCCGGGACCTCCTGGTCGTCATCTGAGTCCAGCTCCGTTGGCGGTGGTCTCGAGAAGCGCCTAGGCTTGCGGACCTCCGTGCTTGGGTCTGGGTTTGGATCGGGTATCTCTTCGTCGTCTGATGACGAGGGTTCCGATCTATTTTCATCTCCCCGCTTTCTCTTGAGCAAAGAATTCCTGTTGGAGGGTTCTCCGCCATGGGGCTGACCATTGCCGTTGACAGGGGGGCCGAATCTTGGGGTGTTGAGAGCGTTGCCTTGGTTGTTATCCTCATCCTCGGAGTCTAGAGAAGAGTCTTCGGCGTCAGCGGCTGCTCTCGCGTAATGGAGCAGCTTTTTGGCTTCTGGCCATTTGGTCGCCGCGCTCTGGATTGCATTCGAGAGTCGCCATGCTGCGGGACGGTCCTCGTGCAGTTGCCCGTACTTCTTCTTGCCCGGCTTTAGAATTCTCTCTCCACGGCGTTCTAGGAATACAAAGTCAGCGTGATGTTGTCAAGAGAAAGAATGGTTTTGGGGAGAAGAATAACGTTTTGTGAATGCAGCAGGGATGGTCTGAAAACACAACTTATGAAAGAAGAGATATGGCACTTACGGATCCTGCCAAGATTATCTTCGTTGAATTCATTGGTCAGTCTCTTCCATTTGATGGTGTTAGAAGTCTTGAGCTGCTCGGCGATCATATGGGTGATCTTGGCAGCTTCAATCTCCAGCCAGAAAGCACGCTCCTTCCGAGTAGGAGGGAACTTGCGGTATCGATGTTGACTGCGCCAGCTGCTCAGTGCCATGATGCTCTTTGGATTCTTCCAGTCGAAGGCAGCGAGGGCTTCAGGGTCATTTTCGCGGTAGTGATACTCAAAGGGAGCAACAGGAATCCACTGGCCCTGATTCCGGGGATCGGGAATCTCTGCTGGAATGCGCAGGTGGAACTTCCACTCCTCTTTGACACCCAACTTGGCGGGTGAGAAATCAACTCCATCTGAAAGCAGTCGCAGTCCTTTGTGCTTTTTTGATCTGCTAACTTTCTGACCTCTGTTATTCGGTGGGGCTGAGTCGTTTTCCTAGAGCCGTTCATTAGCATATACTTCTGCCATTAGTTGAAGAAGTAACGTACTCTCTTGAAAGGTCGAGTATCATCCTCGTCGGAGGATCCAGGCATTTGATTTTGAAGATCCCTAGCCATCTTTGCATCCCATTCGATTTGTTGACTACGCCAGTCTTCGCCCTCATCATTCGCACCATCGAGACCACGAACTCTCTGTTCTGGTTGCGAAGCAGTCCCATAACCAGTTGCCGATGATGAGCCATTCTGGAGTGCAAATCTCTCACGAGCAATGTTCCAAGGGATATATGGAAACAGAGCCTGAAGACTGGAAAAGTCAGGTAGTTGAGGTGCAGGAGCTTTGAAAGTGGTCTTAGTTGGCTGAAGGCTGGAAAACCCGGATCGATGAGCACCAGCACTTGAACTTTCTGCCATAGGAGAATTCGCTTTGCGATCGCCAGCAGCGAGAAGAACCGGAGAGCGATGAGAGGAGCCTTTCTCCCTAGCGCCAGTAGCAGGAATGATTGGTAGGCGAGTAGAGGAGTGCACTTTGCCAGAACCGACAGCGGAATGGACGAATTCATGACGAGAGGGTTCAGGTTGGTGAGCTGCAGAAGCATTGCTATCCTGATGAAGAGGGACACCGTCATTCCATGCAGTCGTAGCGGCCTGATAGGCTTTCAGATTGGCTGGATTGAGAGCCTCTTCGATTGCATAGCATGCGGTTTCTTGCGCTGCGTCGGAAAAGCTTACACCGTGGCTAGGAGCTTCTTCAATTTTCTTGGTGAATGACATAATAATTTCCTTCATCATGGCGCTGATTTCCATTTGTCGCAGTATTCTTTCCACCGTCTCAACCTGTCCATCAGTCAAGGGTGCAATTCCATTCTTGTCTCTAGCCATGTATTTCTTGCCCCTGAGATAGAGTAGTAGTACCGTGGCGAGTAGCTCAGCGTCGGTATCGGAAGACATATCGAAGTGTGCAAAAATGCCGGTATTTTTAGCAGCCATCTTTGAATTCGTTAATCTGATATAGTAATTAGTGAACGTTGCACTTTTGACTTTGAAATGAAACGCTGTGGTGTTTTGGTAATGGTGGATAGGAAATAGCGGCACTAGATTATAATGTGCCAGGCGGCGTGGGATATTAAAAGTCAACAACCAAACGAAGGACGGGGAGCTGATTGTGCAATCAAGTAAAAGGGCAAACAAGCAGAATGAGTTGGATACGTACCTTCTGTGGTAAACCTGGTTATCGTTTTCTTCTGGGGAGAGGTTTTTCGATTGTCAAACAGCCAGCTAGTGAAATATTAGCCGTTGTACTTTGCGAGTTAAAGTTGTAGAGAAGTTTTGCTGAGTCAGAGCCCCAAAGAGGGTCAAAGCAGCTGGATGTGCCAAGTGTAGGTGAATAGGAATGGTTGGGCAGACAAGATAAGCGAGATCATCATCGAGGGATTGAATTCGCAAAGCAGGAACCATGAAGGAAAATTCTGGTAGTTGAGAACTTCAACGCGTAGGTCTTTGAGAATGTATCCGAGCCCAGAGGAATCGGGGGGGAGGGGAACTGGGCGAACTGGGGTAGGTGGGTTGACGACGAAGTCGGGTCTCGACGTCTCGTGAGGACTGTGGCAGAGATGGCTGTCTGGCACTGCCAAGATTGCTGGTACCATAGGGGATAAAGAAAAATAGTATCTATGGAGTGTAGAAAACGTGAGAAGAGAAAGGTGCAACTCACAGTACAGATATCCGAGAAGTTTCCGTAGGCGTACTGCACACCAAGAGACGCGCTCGATAATCTTCGTTGTGTCTGCGTACACTCGGAGGAAGAGTGGATTTGGAGGTGGTAGGAAGTTTTGTTGGGTGAAGATGCTTGAAGAAGAGTTGACGAAGTCTTTATATCCATGACCCATGAGTGCACTAGCGTAAAGCGCAAAGCGACGCGAAGACAGAAGCAGGACAGATACGTACCTAGGTAGGAAGTGTAACCAGGCAAGTATGAATGCTTCTAACCTCTTGATTTTACTTTCCCAGATTCATCTGAGCATCTGACCATCTGACCATCTCTCCAGCCAAGAGAGAGTCAAACCTTGTTTGCGATTGGCTCGCAGTATGGCGTTTTGTGTGATTTCGGAAATAAAGAGTCCCTTGTTCAATGAATGAATGAATGTGTGGTCTCTATCAAGTAAGTTGGCTGTTGATTGACATTGATGTACGCACTGCCGGGTGCTACACTTCACAGAATAGTGGAAAGCTGCCTGAATAAGATTTTGCTTAGACAGATATTCATCCAGAGTTTGTAGATTACGGACCATATTTAACTTAATATCCATTCTTCGCTGGTGGTTTCACGGTGGATTACGCGGTCTATCAATAGCCCGCAGAAAGAGTGAGTTCTAATAAACATAACAGTTTACAAGTTTTACATAGTAGATACCCAGGTAAGTTAGCAAAGCCGGCACTCACTATGGCCGAATTCTAAGATAGTAGTAGTAATTAATATCTAGCAATCTATAAGCAAAGCCTACAATCCTCTATAGGGTTCTAAACAACACAGAAACATCCTAAGCTAAGAAGTTATATACGCCACAACCTCAGAACAGAAAACAGTTTATGCATACTCGCACCCAGCAGTTAGAGGAGTAGTTGTAATTATGAGTATATACATTAATTTTATTCCTGTATTTGTTTATTCTATTGCTAATCCTAATTACATCCCCATTTAACGAACCAAAAGCAAGAAAGCAAACATTAAAACTTTTCTCGCGGTTTGAGGGGGTCGTAGTACGGTAGTTCATTCGTCCTCTCAGTGACGAATGAGACATTCCTTTGTGGATGTAATGTAACTGTATGTTTGTCGCTTCTTTGTTCGTGAATTCCCATAATCATCCATTTCGGTGGAACATTAATCAATCGTCAGATCAACATCTTATCATCGGAATCGGCCATGGACTCATCCATCTCCATCTCCATACTGTCGTCATCTTCTTCGTTGTCGTCGTCGTCGTCCTCAACCTTAGCATTGCTGGCCGTGGTCTTGGTCTTGAACCTTCCCTTCCCCTTGCCCTCGTTCCTCTTCCCATAAGTCCCGTACTTCCTTGGCGTAACACCCGGCTCAGGCTCTGGATTCGGGTCAGGATTCTCCTCCTCGTCCGCACTCTCAATCTCACTCTCACTGTCGCTCTCACTCGCCTCATACCCATCCACATCCTTCACAGCCCCATTCTCACCCTCCCTAATCATCTTCCTAACATCCCGCCACTTAGCAGCCATCCCCTGAATAGCAGCTGACGTGCGCCACGGTGCTGGCCGCGCAACTAGCAGGACCCCCAAATTCTGCCGTCCCTGCGTAAGCAACTTCTCACCCACACACTGGCGCCTGCCCCAAAACCGCTCATTATACTCATTCGCGAGACGATTCCACTTAATACGGGCCCGGCCCCCCTGTTGCAACTGCAACCGCACCAAATGCACCACGTAATCCTTCTCGCTCTCCAGCCAGAAGGCGCGGGTCTTGCGCTGCTTGGGGAAGTTGCGGCCGAAGATCTGGCGGCGCCAGACGTTGATGCGCTTGATGTGCTTGGGGTTGTCGAAGTCGAAGGTCGAGTTGTTGGTGATTTCGTTGAGGTCGTAGGTTACGTGTTTAGAGGGGATCCAGTGGCCTGCGTGGCCGGGCTTGGGCTTTTCGGTTGCGAAGGAGATGATGAGTTTGCTGGGGTCGTGGTGGCCGAGGATGGCGGGGGTTGTGTCGATGGGGCCGAGGATTGCTCGGGCGCCTTTTTCTTTCTTGGGTCGGTGGATTTGCTAGGGTGGGGTGTTAGTTGACGGATGGATGGGAGGGGGTGGGAAAGGGGGCAAGGCTTACCGTACTAGCCTCATTGCTCTTCTTGCTATTGCGTTTTTTGATTGAAGAGTCGAGTTTACCGTGCCTCTTGCGACTTCCGTAAGATCCAGCTCTGGTCCTCGGTTTATACAGGTAGTCTTCACTCTCCGAATCCTCTTCCATGAGGGCCTCTCCGATCTCGCGATCCAACTGCTCTTGGTTCTCAGCAAAGGCCGACTTAGACTTGGTAGCGCGTTGTTCTCTCTGTGGTGTTGGATATAATCCGACATTGTCTGAAGCGGCTTGTGGCAAACCAAACCCGTTCGAAGACTTTCCCATGCTCATGTCCATGTCCATACCATTTCCATTCATGCTCGCACCGCCCATACCCATGTCTCTGGGATGTCCATAGGGGCCAGGAAGGCAACCGTTCCTTTCGGATCTGGACAGCGGTAAAAGGGGTGACGGATCAACATTCGATACGTTACGCTCGGCCTCTGCTCTGGCTTGGTTTTGCAACCTGTGCAAGCGCACACGCTCCAAGGCAGTCAGAGCCCTGATCGGCGTGCGACCATGGGCATTTGGTATGCTGCCACGCTGCTCCTCGTTGCCATCTCTGACGCTCGAGTTCTCTTCGGTGGAGGACTTGGTCGGGCTTTTGGTCGAACTTGGGTTGTCAAGAGCCATGTTAAGGGCCTGAAAGAGGTTAGAAAATATGAAATGCGTGATGGTAGGAAGAGAATTCCATGTTGGATATAAGAGGAATGAAAATGCATGTCGAAAATTCACAAAGATGAAGTGAATGAACGAATGGAGTGAGGGAGTGAGATAATGGACTCACACTTCCAGAAGCTTGTAGAGTGGACGTGTAGTTTTCTTTTGGAGATTACTGGATGAGTCACAGTGTTAGCAAACAAGTGAAGGGAGCGGGAGGTTTCAAGGATGATACTGAGGACCTTGCTTCAAAGACTCGAGTGTAGCTTGGCAAAGAAAGAGGGGAGTTTACATACGGTTGAATACTAGGTACGCGTTGCTTCAGGTATCGAGGGGGCGTCTCGAAGAAGGTATTGGCACAAGTACAGTACAGTGGTGTAGAGCGCAAGGTTTTGGATGGTGACTCGATGGCTCGATGACCTTGGGCGAATCTGAGTCTGCGCAAAGGACGACGTTGAGAAAGAAGGCGGGGTGAACCTCGAAGTGCGCGCTGATGGTTGAAGACGGGCGAATGACTGCTCGCTTAACGTCTTGTGGATTCTGAAGATAGCAGTGCCGAGTGAATTTGCAGGTGTTGTTCTGTAGAAGGGATCTTGATATTAGTATTGTCCCAGAAGAGTAGGCGTACCAGAGAGACTGCCAAGTTTGAGAATGGATGGAAGTCCGTGACTGCGGTTTGGGAAGTTTATGAGGGGGGATAGACACTCACTCTCGGCCATGACACTTTGCGCGGGATGGATCACAAGAGGCGGATGAATATTGCAGAATCAGGTTTGGTGTGAAGAATGAAGAACAGGCCAAGTCGACCTGACGGCTGTTCTCGGGCTCAGAGAGGTAAACTCGTACCATTAGATTAAGGAAGCAATTAAGATCTATTATATTAAGTTAGTAAATAACTGTCGAAAGGTTATAGTATCAAGGATAATGTTACCGTGTTGCATAGTTAAGTAGAGAAGCATACAGTAGCTAACAAAGCTCTTATTATATTATATTACTTATTCTATAGTGTTGCTTGTCTACGAGACTTAATACCAGACAACAAAGATGTGTTGACTAAGTAGCCTCACGTCGTCCTACACGTGATAAGGCCTACCAATCGCACATTGTTGGACTTTAATATTGCTTAGTCAGCAGACACCATAAAACTCTTCTCGTGTAGCTAGAAGACACGTAACAACATACAATACAGACATCGTGTTACCACCAAATCCCAACACACATTGCAATAATAACTTTATAGATAGATTAACTAAACTATTACTATAAGTGAGTTAAGCTTATTAAGTTTATTTACTAAGTAAAGCTTATTACGATTATTATATAATAAGCAGAGCTATTGGTAAGGTTTACTCGCTTTTGGCCTCGCATGACAGGCAGCGGTCTGGCATGGCTGCACGTGATATGCACATAACCTGACCTGTATATAAATCTTCTCTGCATCCTGGATTAGCTAGGTATCGAATACCACACGACTCTTTTCTCGACCGCTTTCTTTATGTGACTGTGCATTGCTTTCTTTGATTTGTTTATTGCTTATGCTAGTGCCGTGCTATAAGGATGCACGTATCTCTCATTCGACCCCTCGATACTAGACTAGTTTAACTATAAGCTTACTAGTTTAACTATAAGCTCTAGAATAGGCGCAAGGCTCTAGCAAAGCTCCTACTTAAGAAATATAGCATCAATCTTAACTTAAAGGATAATACCAGCTCGACGCTGCTGTCATAAGCTGAACAGAGAAGATAAGGATCGCAATGCAAAGCGGGAACAATAAGCTGAGCCGCTTAGAAAGGTAGGCTTTACCAATTACCTTTGCAGTTAGATCTGCTCCGTAAGGCGAAGGATCTGGCCCTAGTGGGGACTAATGCAGTCATCAAGCCAGGACCAGGTGGAGTCGTGCCTTGCCGCGCTAAGTAACATTTAGTTCCGGGGTTCAGGGGGAAAGTCAATCTGCCTCCATGTGCTCGGGCCTCGGGGTCCGCCCACATTTGCGGAGTATGCCGGCTGAGAGTTTGGGCCACTGTTCCGGCGCAGAAGTGCGAACAAGATTATGACCTATTCATAACATTCATTAATTACCGGTATACTTATCCCCTCCCCTCCAGGCATAAGGTAGGTAGGTACCGGTACCTAAGCACAGGAGACCAGAGCCCCGAGTACTGGTGTACCAAAAATCCTTATTTTCAGAAAATAAAAACATGGTTTTTGAAAACTAACTATTTAGTTGAAAGACCGAGCATAACTTGCTTCTGTTTTGTTTTACACTGCGTTGTATATCTGGTTTGGATTAGTAAAATACAAAAAATCTTTCAAGTATTCCGAGACCACGAATGCCCACAGATAGCGGGCTTCTATGCTTGGAGGGGACATCAGAAATCCTAAGAATCGTTATTTTATATCCCTGGCTGGCTCTGCACCTTGATCTCTGTCGTGACATTGATATCTGCATCGCGACCCATCCTGTTCATCTCCATGTCGTCCTGCCTATCCGAAAGCTGCCGTCCTGTGTATATTGCCGTGGTCGCCAATTGCGGCTTGACGATGGGTGTAAAAGATTGCGCGTCCGTAGAATCGGCGCGGACCAGCTTGCCATCGAGCCGACGGTAGCTATCCCTGTGGTCGATGATGCTGCCCTTTCTGCGGCTCGTGTACATTTTCGAGGGGTAGTCGTTCGACTTGCTGCCGCTCGGGTTGCGCATCTTTGTTATAGAGCGGGTACTGGCTAGAGTGAGGAGAGGCTTGAGCGATGGCAGACAGGCTGTAAAGGTCTTCAGTAGATGCTCTTGTAAACTGTAAGTCATTTCATGCTTACCACAAGTGATAGCGATATGGCTTTCGACGGCTGTCCAGACCTGGCTGTTGACAAAATTCCAAGTAATATCTGGTGATACAAGATCAAGCTTAACAACGAGGTCCAAACGTACGATGGAAACGCCGACGACGCTGGGAGTTTGTTAATATTCTTCATGTCTCGTAGTAGCATTGGGAGACCTTACAATGCTCCAACAATGAAAATGGAGGATACAGCTAGCTTCTGCGCCATCTCCAGTCGCAGACCCCAGATGAAAGGCATGGGGAGAACAATGATTGCCACATCGGTAATGATATTGGTGATGGAATTTCCGTTGAAGAAGTGGTTTAAAACAACCCCGCACTTGAACGTCGCCAGTCTTGCCGGTGGAGTTGCCGGGTCGAAGCGTTCCCAGAAAGCGCTGACTGGAAGACACTGGAAAATAGCGACGAGAGGCTATTGACCGGTTAGTTGTGCCATTTGAACATTTCGGCGTTGCGCATGAGACTTACCACTGCAATACCCCAGCAGGTGACGACACCCCAAAGTATATAGATGGGTATTCTGATCTTGTCCGAAGCCTTAAAGATTCTCCAGCAAAACAATAGTATGGAATATTTGACGCAGATGATGATGGCCGTGTAGCAGATTTCGGCGATGAATAGTCCTTTGGCCCATACTGCTTCAGCATCTGGCTTTGCGACCCAGATATGCTTTCCGAGGCCATGGGGAACC
This sequence comes from Lachnellula willkommii, assembly GCA_007825375.1. Lineage (NCBI taxonomy): Eukaryota > Fungi > Ascomycota > Leotiomycetes > Helotiales > Lachnaceae > Lachnellula > Lachnellula willkommii. Next base: position 1,615 of record QGML01000255.1, on the reverse strand, counting down.
ACTGCACGCTCGTCAATCTTATATACAGAAGTTTTGATATCGACTTACTCCATCCGAGTGATGTGATCAAGATGACCAAAGAGCCGACCCAGGCTGGAATTATCAGCCAGTCATCCCACCAGATCGGCATCCTCGTCATTTTCCGGCATGCAAATCGGAGAATCATAGCTATCGATGCTAAAATGAACGTCGAGATATTGACACTCATTATCCTGGGCACCAGGGACTCGGTGAGGTCCAAGCCTTCCGGTGGAGGAGGCAGTGGCATTTTCGCGGACGTGATAAGGACTTTGCGAATGCTGTGTACGTAGAGAGTGGCTTCCGTATACTTGTAAACTTAATGACTGCAACTAGCCTTTTGCAACCGAACGGGAGATGTAAAGATTTTAAAGAGGTGAAGGTCAAGGGAAGGAGTTATTATATTTCTCTTAGTTATATCTTGCTTCTCATATATATCAGCACTAATACTAATAAGAACACCTATAATTAGCAATATACCTACTAATCACAAGATAGATAAAGTTTTAGCATTTCTGGGGGTCATGGCGTCTAAATAAGGGAAGAATAGCCTAAAGGGGAAAGGACGCGCTCAGCCGAGTACCTAGGTAGGAGAAAAGCAGTCTCGGCATTCAAAGGTAAATAATATAAGGGATTGCTCCTAAGAGGATGTGCACGTTTACTTACTTGAATGATCTACGTAAATTTACGCAAATAATCTGCGCACGATCTACGTGATCTACGTACGATCCAGCATAGATTTGATTAGTTTTGCGAAGCAACGCTAGTGTGTGATGACTATACCGGTATTGTTTCTGGCAGGAGCTGCCTGCTACCAGGAGCTGGGTCTCGGGATCGAATCCGCTCCTTCCGGTCGACCGGCATAGGTCTTGATCCTATAGGGTCCCTTTATATAGGGCAAAGATGCCTACACAAGCCTCAAACAACCTCCTATCCTGGTTTCCTGTTTCCTTCATACTGTTGGAATATAAGGGTCACAAAGATGATCAAATAGCAGCAGCGCTAGCATAAATGGTGGCAGACAGATAATTGTATGATTTAGTGTAGAGCTAAGCTCAGACCTGGTGAAGAGTTTTATGGTTGCAGCAGGCTTATGTAAGCAGCTAAATCCAATACATACTGCGTAACTATTCCGCTAAGAAGACTTGGGCAAGGGGGCCTTGCTTTGGTGCGTTTACCACTCTTCTTAACCCCTTTGCTATACATTTCTTAGCGGAATAGCTTGGCCTGTTACGAAGTATTTCCTGCTTTACTCTGCTCTATCTCCTAGGACTTATTGCATTACTATTTTTTTAAAGTTATTTCTAGCGGTGTCTAGGTCCTATATATAGTCTATAGTTTGAGCCAAAGGAGTGTAAAAGGAAGTCCTTCTAATGCACCACACTGCAGTCTAGTATAGTATCTTCCACCTTTAGTCCTGATACTTTCTATATAGGCTAAATGCTATTAGGACAACCATCTAGTCCGCATTCCTAGGGGGCAGGCTCTCCGTCCAAATACTCTGCCGAATGAAGTCATATGTGTGCACCAACAGTCGCCAAAAATCCGCCTGTGCACGCTAATTCATTCGGCAGAGTATTTCTCGGACGGAGAGGGG
>QGML01000254.1:0-21549 GCA_007825375.1 Lachnellula willkommii | reverse complement strand
CATCAATCATACACTATTCAGAAACAAATTCAGAGGCCCTCGGCAGCCTCAGCTAATACACTCAACAAACTTGCAGCTGCTCCGCCAATACCTGCTACTGTTACACTTTCTTTCCAGTGGCTTTTCTCGCTCTTTTGCTTCTTGTTTTTCGAGTGTGACGAGTGCGACGACGAGTGTGACTGTCTCGACGAACTGCGGTGATTTCTCCGTGAAGAGTCCCTTTCTTTCTCCCTATCCTTCGAAGGACTGTACGTAAAACCTTGGCCTGCTTGACCTGATGCAGGGCTCCAAAATCCTCTTTGACCACTCTTCTCGCGGGGAGGTTCAGGCATCCATCCTGGCTGTGACATGGGGGATGGTGATGACATAGGTGACGGTGGTGGCTGGGATCCAAAGGGAGCAGGATACCCTGATCGAGGTGTTGTGCTACTAACATTAGATGGGGTATACGAGCGGCTGGCTTTGCTTCGATGCTTGCTCTTATGGTGGTCGGAGTCCGAAGACTGGTCCTCCTCGTCGGTCGAAGGCGTATCGCGTCCACCTCGACGCTCAGGGGCTCGCAGAGCAGAACGAGGGTTTTGGGAAGGTGCCGGTATGGGATGACTGCGTCGAGAACGTGCTGCTCGCAGGGCTTGGGAGCGAACTGCGTAATCTTCGATTTCATCTCGGCTGAGAATCCCCAACACAGCCACGAAGTCAGGACGTGCTTCATACCTTCTCCGATCCTGGTCGAGTACCTCTGGAGATACCAGCCGCCGAGCCATCTTTGTCCATTTCGCGTCGGAAGGGATTTCATTTCCATAAGAATCTGGAGCCAGGCGCGATGTATCTGGTCTCGGACTAGTACCAAAGCGTTCAGTGGAATCTCTTGGATTCGCTGATGGGATAGAAATCGCCCCTGTCCGAGGTGAAGAGCCAACACCCGATTGTTCCTTCGGCCTATACGCAATTGAGCGTCTCGCATCATTTTCACCAACAGAACTTTGACTTCTAAAACTTTGGGGTGACCCAGACGGCAGTACTTGCAAGGCTCGACTCAAGGCAAGCAAATCACTAGTTCTAATGAGGTCACCTTTAGAAGGAGATTTAGAGCGCCTGGATAAATTATCTGTCTTCGAATCGTCATCTGATGATCCACTGGTATTATGGTACTGTATTTGCTTGTCATCCGAAGTTGTAAGTACTGGAAACGGAGAAGGCTCTAGCTGAATGTTTCTATTGAATACAGGTGTTGCTTTCGGAATCGGTATCCCTTGCGCTGGAATACTGCACGTTGTCAGCACTTGATCCTTGAGATAGCTCAATATACCTACGGTTGTTGTAGCAAACCCAGATCTCTCCGGATCTCGGGCTGCAATCGCTCCAGTTTCATGGACTGGGGAAATTTCTTGTTATCTTCTCTAATTACCATCTCTTTCGCTCTGCTGTCATCCGTGGGAGAATTCAAGGAGTCAAATGACGGAGGAGTGTCAATAAATGACCCAGTATGTGCATTTTCGAGCCACAAATGTGGATTAACTCCTTGCGAAAAGCCATTTGGATTACCACTTTGTGGCATGTCATCCAAAAGGCCTTTTTGGTCAATCTCTCGGATATAGGCTCGTAAAACATCCTGAGGCGGGAATCAGTATGGGTCTGAACTGCTTATCCAACGACATACATACCTTATGCTGCTGCAAAACAGTGCTAGAGAAACCTTCCGAAACCAGCTCTCTTCGAAATTGTTTCCACTCCTTATCGTCGTCATGATAGCTTGTCAACACACTTCCCCTAGATTTCTGGCCCATCCTGGTAGCAATCAAATCGACCTTGTCGAGTATGACGTCCAATTGACTTCCATGATTATCCAGGGTCGTCGACATCTTCCCGGACTCGTGTAATTGGATAGTATCTAAGAAAAGCGTCATGCTCGTCTTCTGCGAAATCAACTTCACTCTGATAGCTCCCAACTGGTCCATCTCATTACTACCAAAACGGACTTTATCGCACAAAACCCTCGGCGACGAAGGCGAGTTCCCACCACCATCGGCCCCAAGCCTGCCATATTTCTGCAACAGCCCATCAAGTTGGCGTAGCGTGAAATCGCAATTCCCAATAATCGACTCAAGCTGACGACCTCCTATCGAGTGATCGCGATTTAGCGGCGAGTCTGGCGCCTCGACTTCGTCTTTTAGGTGTCGCAGCACTGTATGCAGTCCTCTGACTTCGCGGGAGATCTCGTCGTATACCTGTTTTGAGAATCGTCAGCGAGTTCGTCGCTAAATAGAATAATACACGGAGGCAACAGCAACTTACCCCGCCAGCATCTCTGCATTTCCGGTATAGATTTTTGCAGAATGCAACGACAATTATAATATCAGATGGAGAAGCACCAAAACTCATCCCGATGCGCACGCGATCTTGTGTCGCCCTTGCTGGCTCTCGTAAAGTTATGTCGAGTTCCAGGCTCGGAGATCTGCGTCTAGGGTTCCACCCAAATGCTTGTTTTGTTGGTTTTTTATCGTGAACCGGGTCCTTGGTATTGTTGTATGCCTGGGAATACTGAAGGGAAAGAGAGAAGAGGCTGCGCTGCGAAGATGCGACCAGATAATAGACCCAAGCCGAGAAATACGAAGGTACAGTAGGTAGGTGGTGCTACAGCACCACACCACTACACACCACAATTCGTCCTGTGACGTCGGGACTCAAGCCCGTTGCCGTAAAAGTTGTAGCGGGGGAGGCGCAATTATTGAAGCTAATGTACAGGGACTGGTTCGCTATTCGTTGCCTGCGTGGCGCAGCATGCATACTCGGTCTGCATTGGCGTGAGGGAGATGCACCTCCTCCCAATTCTACCCGCAAAATATGGAGCCCATATTATCTTTTCTGCACACTTCGGGATGATGTGCAGATTGTGGCGTTTGAACTGAGATGCAATTGGAAAGAAACGGAAACAGCCAGAATATTAAAGAGTCAGTCTCATTCATCACAGGGAACTTGCCCTATGGTAGCCTCATTTTGACCTGAGCAGCCATTCATGGACAGCCTCACTCCCTCTCTATTATACCTACCTTCCTTGAGGCATACTGTATGCCGCTGACCTTTCAGCCGCACTCTAAACCTATCCGACATCGGTTCGGTGACCCATGCATTTCGTTCCTCACTCACTTCTAAGCCTCATTCCTGGCCTCGAAAATAAGCTTGCAGGTCTGATCTAACGGCCGACTGGAAACGACCTGATCCGAAAGCGTCATCCTTCCCTTCATATCAGGCGCAATACTTGTCTTGAATCGTGAATATACGCCTTTCAACAAGCACCTCATTTCCGCCATCGCCAAACTAGAGGGAAAATGTCAACAACCTTCACCAACACACAAACACAAAAACGAAAGCTAACTTACTGTCTCCCAATGCAGCCCCTCCCTCCAGCACCAAAGGCAAAGAACAGCTTGTTCATTTCCAAGCTGGCTTGTGGCTCTAGCCATCTCTCTGGCAAAAACTCGGCTCCGTTGGGATACACATCCTCGTTGAGCCTGTGCACGCTCCAAGCCTGACAACTGACAATAGTACCTCCAGGTACAAAATACCCATCAATATCCCGCCCACCACTCGGCACATATCTCGGCTGCGACATGGGGATCACCGGAAAACACCTCAATCCTTCCTTAATAACTGCATCCAGATACAGCAACTCGTCCAGCGGCGTATCTTGGTTCTGGGAGAGTTCCCGGAATAGTCTTTCTTGGATGGGGGCTGAAGATGGGAGCGAGAGCTGGTACAGTAGGAAGCAGAGCGCGTCGCCCGTGGTGTCTATTCCTGCTGCCAGGTGATCCATGCATTCTGCCGCTATCTCCATCTGCTCGAAATAGTCTTTGCTGTTCTGGAGTTTGTAGAGCAGGGTCTGCGGTGCTGGATCGGCTTTTTGCGCTGTCGATAACACGTAGCTGTTGGCGAGGGGCGAGGGGCGTGGTTTGCTGAAGAGTTCTGAGAGGGTGGGCCAGTAGTATTGTGCAAAGTTGCCTGAGAGAGCTGGTTTTCTTCTTGTCAAATGTGGGGGTATGAGAGGAGAGAGGGAAGACTGACTTTTGACGGTGGGGTAGTAGGATAGCTCTTGCATCATTTCCAGGTCTTCTTCTCGCTCGATGGAGTGAGTTCCATAGGGGTGGAACAGGTGATGCGTTGCACAATCTAGCGCGTAACAGTGTAGGTAAACCTGTCATTGTGAGTGAACTGGAACTCGACACAATCCTGGAATTCGTACATAAACATCCAAGCTCTCCTTTCCAGACTCAGCACACTTCGTCACAAAGGCAGAAGCACGTTCCTGGACCCCTCCAACGACGCTGGGCCGCATGATATTGGTATTTGCATATTGGCCAGCAATATAACGCTTCTTCTGGCTATGCTAGTCTTCCAGTCAGTCGGTATTCTCCAGATCCCCAGGAGAGGAGCTCTACAATGACTTTCCCCAATGTAGAAAACATGGTCCTAGACTCGTCAGGACTGCACTGCACTATACTAGTCCCCTCCCCTCCCCCAAGAACTCCACTCGTGCTCACCTGACCCCAAACTGCATAAACAGCGTATAAAACTCCGTTCGATCATACCCACTTCCCCCACTCGTATAAATCTCCCTCAACGCCTCCAACGAAGTGAACGACACCTCGTTGGGGCCCAGCCGCACAACAGGTCCGTATTTTTGGTGCAGGCGGTGGATGTACAGGCGTCGCTTGGAGGTGAATTCTTGGAGCATGAGGAAGATGGGCGTGAGGATGGTGTAGCGCGGGCCTGGGATCTTGGATAGGGGGGAGGTTATGGCTTGGAAGAGTTTGAGGGAGAGGAGTAGGAGACAGGTTGCGAGGCCGAGGATGGGGAGGGAGAGCATTTTGGATGATGGATGATTGGGGTTGAAAAGGATACTATGGAGCAGAGGGGAGGGCCCCTTCGGTCTAGATTGGAGGGGTGGGTAGCTGGATTGTCAGGCAGGACGAGTAGGGACATTAAATGGTAAATAACGATGAGCTGGAAAGATGTACTGTCATTATTGCTGGATGGGACTGGACTGGAGTGGGATGGAATGCTCCACTTTACGATAAGACATTATCACGTTGTCACATGATGGTCTTATGAATGGAAAGGGATTGAAGTATTTACTACGATAATGAAGTTAGTAATGAAATAAGAGAGTTATGTGTAATAAGAATGTGATCTTTAAAGCAACGACGCTAATGTTGAGTTGCGACAAGGCAACGATAAAACCGAGCAATTAGGACAGACATCCTTTTCCGCCAGCAATTTAGTTCAATGGCAGAGCAGAGCAAACGTATGATTTCCACTTCAAAATCTCATCGGTAGTCTTCCCAAGGACCTTTCTCATCCGAGTGTCTCCAAGCAATCATGGCTTCCTGGACCTCTTCGTGAATGAGTTCTATCAGGCCTAGCCCACAGTTCTCCTCAATCTCCTGACCATCTTTGCCAATAAGCACGGCTTGGTTCTCGTTCAAGGCATTCTTCAGGTGTCCAATGCGGTGGAATCTGGTCGAGCAGACTACCATCCACTTGACTTTGAAAGCTCCCGCACTCTCCCAGTTGATGGATTCTTGCCACGCAGGGCTTTCAACCGATCCGGGAAGTGATTCCATTCGTGCCTACATTTACTTTAGCAGACCACTAATTTGAAATAAGAACAATCGCATAGACTCACATATCCTTGGAAAGCCCTGCTTTTGTTGATTGAAAATACAAGGATAACATTCTTGCAGCTCTCAAATGCTTTCTTGAACACGCTACCATTTTGTGCTTGAGTGGTCCAAACGGACTTCTTCCATTTAGCAAGTAACTTGAATGCTCAGAAGGGTCGACTCACATCAGCAATACATCTCAAGACATTCTCCTCATTAAATGACTTGACAATGAAATACCGAGTGTCTAGGCGACGTAAGCAGATACTCACGAACCTTCAAACCTGAGCAGACACTTGTCACGGGAAGCAACAAGACAAGGAGCATGGCAGATAATACGAATAACTAATTACTAAAGGAGGGTAAACCCATGAGGTGGAGCAAAGAGCATTGCTTTGTGCTCGGCCCGTGGGTCCAAATTATAATACAGTTATAACTCTAAACAAGTGCAACGGAGGTTGACAAGAAGAGCAAATTCACTGACCACCTTTGCCGCCTCTATCAAATCCCCTCTGATCTCTGTAAGGTTTACCATTTGCAATTCTGGAGCCGACCGACTCGCTCTTAGCGTCATGTTGGCTCTGGAATTCACGACTTGGGTAATCGCCTCGGCCGCGTCCACGACCGCGACCTCGATAGTTGGGATCAAAGGCTCTACCTCTATAGCCACCAACGCTCACAAACGGTCTCTTATCCCGTTCTTGGTGCTCAACTCGACCTCGATGATGCGAGTCGTCTGTTCCAAAACTTGTAGATCGAGCTGGCGGCCTGCTCTCGAATGCCCTGCGGCCAGGTGAAATATTCCGATCTCGACTGTCACCTCGGTCTCGTGAGCCGCGATCGTCATCATACCGATGACGGGGGGGGCTTCGATCATCACGATGATCGGTTGATTGCCAACGGTGAGCGCCGGGGCCACTTGATCTGGGACGGCGATGGTCATAATCATCTTCTTCTTTGATTCGTGGTCCTCGTTCGTCAGTGCGAGCTACCTTTCCTGAAAAGCCTCCATCACGTCCATCATCGACATCGCTACGGGCACGTTTGCCGGGAATCGATCGATCACTCTTCGATTCATCTATTGTCTCCGTTGGCGATATTGTAGACTCGTTATGGGATCCTACTTTGTTAGGTATGGGCGGAGGAAGCATTGATGAAGCAGAGGTCTGTGGCCCAGTAGGTGGAAGACCTGATCTTTCATCGGCTTCGATATCAGCTAAGAGCTTTTTTCTTTCCGCATCTAGTCTTGCAAGCGCCCGGCGGCGACTTAGTATCTTGTCTCTGTACGGTGCATTATGATAACCGGTAATTTCCAGCCATTCTTTCAGATCTTCGTCATGAGGAAGCACGTCTTCAAGCGTCGACAACTTCTGGGGTTTTGCCGCCTTGTTGGTCTCCTCTCGCTTTTGCACACTATTCACATCAGGTCTATGGTAACCTTCGTCACGAGAACTGCGACGCTGATATGTATCCTTCTCAGATTCAGAAGCTGGCTTCCGTTCAGGTTTGTGATCTGGCTGATAACTCCCCCGCCTTTCCGATCGCGGCTGAGGTTCATCACGCCGGTCATCATAGCTGCGTTGCGAATAGCCTCTTGGATTTGATGGCGGGGCACGACGCGGTGGAGAATCATCTCGCGAGCCACTGACGTGTGAGTTCTTGGCTGGTCGATCATCCATTTTTCGGGCTGACTCGTCGCCTAAAGTAGCTGGCTTGGAGGTCGGTTGTCTTTGTTTTGGCTCCGTTGGTGGCGATGGCTTTTTTGGTGAGTCCTCCAGTATTTCGCCCTCTGATATTGATCCATTGCTAGCATGTCTGTTCTGATTTGATTTGACCATGGCATGAACGGCACTGACTCCATTTGGAGGTGGTTTTGTGACCTTTATAGGGCTTCCTAACGAAGATTCTTGCGACTTCGCGGAGGAACCATGAATCATCGACTCCTGCGGAAGGTTCGTGGTCGTCGTGGGCTCGCTGTTTTGATCTTTGTTCTTTGCACTTGCAGTTGGCTTCGAAACAGAGTATTGGGCTATCAGGTCATTGACGTCCTGATCATGTGTTTCAGTAGCAGTAGAAGGGGTTTTTGGAGATCCTTGTAGTGAGCTCGAAGCATCCGTTGGCGCATTTTGTCTTGGAACTGCTGCCGCAGTTGGGACTGGAGGAGTCGCAGAACCAGCGCGAGCTTCCTTTCCCTTCAATAGCTGTGCCTTTAATTCGGCGGCTCGGGCTTTTAACATCGCAGGAGGGCGAGTTGGAGTCGGGTTGTTTTGTGGAAGATTATTGTATTGATGTGGGCCTGTGGGTGAATACTGAAATTAGATGGAGATTAGTACCATGTATTGGTCGCACAGGATAGCAGATGGACAAGTTCCACGAAACATACCTGATGCTGAGGGCTCATGTGTTGACTTTGCGTGAAGACGTCTTGATTGTAGAGTCCAACCTCTGGTTGATAGGCATCTGTATCCATCAAGTTCGCTTGAAATTGCGCAAAACCTTGTTGAGCGGCCATAGGAGTCCCCGAACCGCCTCCAAATAGCGTCATGTCATTTTGATTGAAAGCAGTCTGATAGGGAGAGCCAGGGCCAGTCCCAAATCCATTATTTTGCCACATTTAGGGCTGGCGTGTTTGCTGGCTGTATTGATTATTGATTAGGTTCATATACATAGATCAGATCCGCTGTCGAAGGTGAATATGCACCGCACCTTAGGTGTTTCACAGGTCGGTAGGTGTTTATTTTAGAGCCCGATACCTTTGATATGGCATTTAGATCATAAAAAGTCTCTTGTATGGTAGTACCGCATCTGCAAATCGATGCGTGGTTTTCCCCTTCGTTTGTTGTGTAATGTTATGTTTCGAAGAGTCTGGGAAGTCCAACAATTTTCCAGGCTCGCCAGGGCATCTTTTAGCGCCGCCACTAGCGTAGGTAAGCGTAGCGCGTCGCGTCCGCGTCTTGCGCGTTGATTGAACAGTACAGTGAATTAAGGATCATTAGGCATTCAGCCTTAAGCTTAAATATGTCAAAGCTGAGCTGGGTTTAATAATAATTTGTTTACTACGCTGGAGGGAGAAAGGAAGCAAATAGACCTCCCTGAATAACCACATACATAACCATAAACTTGGCCACGTTTCCCATCAAAGCATTTCCTTTCTGGGACGACACTGTAGAGTACCAAAGCCAGACCGGGAACGCTGAGGAGGTTCGCGTGATAATTTGTACATGTGCGGTGGTGAAAGTGATCAAGGTAAACAACAGCTGCGAAGTGGCCAGATTTCGCAGAATTGGAAACCCCTCCTCGGCCCTCTTTGGCTGCTTGTTGGTAGCATGCTGTGCTTGGCTATTGGAACCAAACCCCCAGACTCCTGAAATGCTCATCATCACAAGCATCGGCGCAGCCAACATGAAAAGAGGCAGGTTTGAAAGTGTCCAGTACCGGAACAAGCCGACATTCCTGGATGTGTGAGATAAAGCATGACCTTGGGGGTGGTGGCCACCAAAAAGAAACTTACCAGTAATGTTCTTGTACAAATGTATAAATGCTTGGTAGCGGCTTTGTACACCATGGTCTGAGGATTGCAACACCCTCTTCTCTACAAAAGTCGCTGTAGGAGATGTACTGCGGGAGTAAGAATCCAAATGCAACACTTAGTCCGCCGAGCCCAGAAGCAATCAGCCGACGAATTCTGGCCATTTGAAAATCATCCTTGAGACTCAGGAAGACCCTGAAGGCCTCTTCGAGTAAAAGGAGACCGTTCAGTATTCCATTGCTCCGGAAGGTCGTAGATATGCCAAATAGAACACCGGATCCAAAAAGTAGAAGGTCATGCTTTGCTGTTGCAGACGGTCGTTCAGTGGTAAAGCTCTTTGCGAATGCTAGGCAACCCGCAAACGCAAAAAGAGCACAGGAGCTCTCAGCATAAGGGGCCGAGAGAAATATTCCAGCTGGTGATATGATGTGCAATGCAGCGGCACTGAAAGCAAATCTTGTGGTTGATCCTGGGAATACAGCGAATGTGAGACTGAAGAGCAGAAGTACTGAAAGAAAATGGGCAAAATGGGCAATGCAAATAGCCACAACCGCTTCCACTCCGTCATAGTTAGCGATGCCGATTTTTTCTAAGCCTGTGGAGCATGTTAGAAGCTAGATTGATATGGGTTTGTAGACCGTCTCACCCGCAGTACCCAGGGCAATGATTCGAGTAAAGCCCCATCCGAAAGCCCACTCCTGTTCAAACAGATAGCCACGGTTCGCAGCTTTGACAAAGTAGAAAGCATCCCATCTTGTCAGTCTACCAACAATGTATTGAAAAATAGTCGGTAGGTTTCTACCTTCACCTGATTCATGGGTGGGTAGCAGGAGGCTGGTGGAGGTATCATATCCAGGTCCCGGGGTGCAGCATGCAATGACCAGAATCAAAGATTTCCAGACAATAAAAAGTGCGGTCAAACTGCATATCGGGTTATCAAAGGGCCTGGTCCAGAGCTGCATGGTGAATTGCCGGTGAACTAGGGGTAGAGCGCTTTGCTGTGTTTTGCTTTCCTTTCCTCGGGGCTTTAAGAATTGGACTGGACTGGCTTGTCTTGCCTTGCCAAGCAAGCATCAGCGGTAAACCTGAGGCTAGCAATGCAATACCTATACCTAGGTATTGCAAGGATTTTCTTTTGCAGGGCTGGCTTCACAACCCCGCGTTGGTAATTTATACTTTCAAGGGTCGTCAAAGCACCGGTATCTACTCCGTAGGGCCCTGAGATATCTTATTTTAGGGAGAGAGTCCCTATTTAGGGGCTGGCTACCTAAGGTAAGCCATGTACCTCATATCTACAGTAAGTGGGAAGCCCAGCGACTATATCATAGTGCCGTGCCCCCTTGGCCTAAAACAAAGATGGCATATGTTTAATCTTTAATCTACTTCTACTTTTTTACGGAGTATTACACTCAATCTAATCCTATTTTGCCCAGCGGCGACGTCACACGGAAGAACGAGTTACGAGAAGAACGGAGAGAATTTTTCAAGATGAGCACCAACGGAGTTCAACTCTGCCCGTTTTCCGATGCATGTTTTCAAGCTTAAGCACAAGCTCAAGCCACGATCGAACCTCCGTACAGTACGGTACTGCGCGCGTCTGCTGATCATCAGGGGTCTTGATCTTGCAGCAGTTCGAAAACGCGATATGGGAGATCGATATTGCTTTCTTTGATTGATTTGCCAATCACAGCAGCAGATCTGAAGTGAAGCTTCACAACCGTACTGTATGATTGTATTCAGTGGGCAAAACATCCAGTTGTTACTGTAAATAATAGGATTCGCAGGAGCGCAAGGACGAACATATCCGGTTATTCCGATGCTCCCCTAGGTAATTAAGTAACTCTTCCGGCACTGGCTACCCCTCATCAGGCTAGCTCAGGGCCTTGCCTTGGTGGGCTCTCCCGACTACTGCGGGCTTTTTTCTTCGATTCCAGCCCACCGCCCTGCTCCCCTCGTATGATACGTTCGTTCTGTACTCCGGAGTATAAACATTTCGATAGTCCCCGTTCATCTGACTGGCCATCTCCTCTCCATCCATATCCCACTCCATTACGAAGTATTATTGGCATCGGTTCGTTTATGATCATCCCGTGCCGTGCTGACCTCGATGATTAGAATAATACTGTAATAAACACACGCCTGTTGTGTACAACCTCTCCTCTCTTCAACCTCAGATTCCCGGACATCCGAATTTCTCCTTCGCTACCGACTGACGAAGCACGACGCCTATAAATTTGTCTGTTTGTTTGCTTTCTCTATCTATCTTCTGATCCTGGACTTTTGCTTCACACGACTCGACTGAATCCTCCACGGTGATCCTCTGTCGTGACCTCAGCACAGCTTGTCAGCCCTATCCTTTTTAGTGCAATGCACTCAAGCCACCTCAAACTTGACTTTTCAGCCAACTCTCGAGCCCTCCTGCCTTCCGCATCTTCGTCGCGCAGATTATACATGGAAGGCGCCCCGGTATAACGGGGCGTCCCTTCCCATCTAAATCGTCCAAGATGTTTCTAGTTTCGACCGGAATGGCAGGACATGCTGCCCATTTCGTGAGCGAGTACTCACCTCGAGAATCTCCCAATTTCGAACACAATTCCATCCCGAGGAGGCACACCAGGCAATCTATAACAAGATCAGCATTTTCCACTCCAATTCCTCAAAGAGCAACAATCTATGAACCTCACCCCTCCAAAGTAGCTCAGCGTCCACCACATCCTCAGAGGCCAGTGTCAGCATACATACCGAAAGCCCACGAGCCGATTGTTCGTTTTCAAGAACCCGAATCAGATAGGATGAGTGAAGATTGCAGCAGATCTGTAGCCAATTCTGAGATCAGTGAGACAACGACGACGGGTGGGAAAAGTCGGCGGAGACGGTCGCTACGACCCAGCACTGCTTTCCACCTAGCACATCCTGCACCGACTTTAACTCAGAAACAACGATTGCTCCTAATTCGCCCAAAACTACTATTCCAGCTGCAAATGTTATCGGCAGACTCTAGGCCACGGCCAGCCATCGATGTTCTTCCGTCTACAGTTGTTGTTCCTCGGCTGGTCAAAAAATTCCCTCGAATGTTCAAAGGAAAACGGCAATTAGGCGCAAATGATGTTATGGTTGTCAAGAGCGAGGATTATGATGCACCCGATGACCAAAATGCAGACGAGCACGAGTCAGATGAAGAAGGCCTGGCAAATAGAGACCTACTCGCCGTTATTTGCCAAATGAGGAAAGAATGTGGCGGATCTGAAGGGAAAGCCGAAATTGTTTTGAATGATGGCAGATGGGTTGCAACTCCGTTGCCAAATAACTCGTTCAACTTTGTTTGCGAGGACGAACGGGGTATAGAAACAACTGCTCGCTGGGCAAAAGTGAAAAAAATAACTGCTCGCAAAAGCCTCGATCTATCTGAAGCGTTTGCCAACGACGACGTTAAATTTACATTTAGTATTTTGGATCCCAACTCACGTCGCCATCCGATTATTGCGACACTTACACAGGCCAAGCTTGATATTCCCAACTCATATACAGTATCATCCTCGGCAAGCATATACCCCCCTATTCGAGGTCTCCCAGGCCCACCCATCGATAACGAAGCGACCTCGGAGCGAACCACACACATTGTAGATCAAAACTTGAAAACTTTGGTTCAAGTGACTGCAATCTGGGTCGCGTTACGCCAAGGGTGGTGCTCCTATTTCAAGTATAGTGATGGCTTGGCTGCGGCGACAACCGCAACTAATGCAGCGTCTGGTGGCCGGGTCAGATCAATGTCGCTCACACCTGATGGGCTTCGAGCATACCAAAACGGTACCGCTACTCGTGCGAGTACCCCAGAATCAATGTCGGGGGGATTTGGGGCTGTTGGCAACAAAATCCGCCATGTTAGGATAGGAAGCCCCGCGGGTGGCATTTCATCTCAATTTGAGAATGCTGGCACACCACAACGTTCCGTCTCCGCCGGGACAGCTTTTATGCAGCGTGCTGCCGCTCGCAGGACAGGAAATGCTGGCATTAGCACTGTTGTGGCGAGTGATAGTGAAGGAGAGGCAGAAGATAATTTCAGTCCACCAAGACGAGCTGCTACAGAGAAATTGTTGAGATCAGGGTCCCAGATGATGACAACACCGCCCTTGCCTTACCCGGTTCGTCGTCGACGACTCCGGACACCCCAACGAAGCCATACCGGCGCCCTCAATCTTACGTTCCGACCAGCTTGCTAAAAAATGCCTATACCAATGGCCATTCTACTAGACATAGTGTGGATGTACTAAACCTACATCAAACTCCCAAGACTATCGAGATTGCTAGGAAGCCGAAAGCTGGGAGGTGGAAGGCTTTTACGAGTCTCTTCCGACGACTGCACAACACACGCAACGAATAATTACTACGGTTATTACCGCCAATTTTGTACCAACATTTGTCTTTGGTGCTATCACTTTGGACTACATCCACTACATAGTTTTCTTGAGTTCTATAAGCGGGGTCTTGGAATAGGAATACCGGCCTGGGGATCGGCGTAGAAGGAGCCTCGGAATTTGGGGGCTAAAACCGAAGGTTCTAGCGTTTGGCATTGTATATTAGCTATAGGAGTCCAAAGCTTCTTGTTAATGATAGACAGTGGAATACTAATTTTCACGAAACACTTCATTGTCCTCGTAGACCTGATGAAGCCAGCAAAGCGTCTCATCTTCACTAAGGCCAAGGATATTACAAGGTTTCTGAATGAACCCTTTCGACTTCTCTGGCTTGACTTAAAAGCATCTCGCCGAGAACAGGTACTCAATAATGTGTCATTAGAAAGCTCTCGGATGCTACCAACCATCCCACCGGGCGTTTGGACTGGATTTGCAATTCTTCTGACAAGGCAGTGGTGAGCACGTACTGTAGGCGCACGCACGAGGTGCGACTAATAAGTAACGCGTACCTCGGATTGCCTGGAATTTATACCTTTTAAGAAACCGCGACCGCTTGAGCAATTGAATTCTACTCGAGGAAATGTACTTAGTAGCATCGAATATTCCATTACTTTATTGATAAATCATTACTTGTAGTTGCCGTCAAATTCTTCTTCCTTGCCCGTAATATCCTTGCTCTTGCCCATTACAAATCTATCAAGCTTCGCGAGCCGGCAAGCTCCATCCGCGTTGATACAGTACTGTACATACTGTACAAGGCTGCGAAAACTCCAATCATCAAATACGCAGCTGTGCTCCCTCCCCGACAGCTGACTCCGTTGATCTTCGTCAATCCTTTTCCCATTCACTGTCGATGGTCCACAGTCGATGTGAATAACCCGTTCTTCTGGGTATTTATTGGGGTCTTCGTGAGCCATTGTTGTGCAGAGCATACTGTCACTATTACCAGGTCGTGTGATAGTACGAAACTCTCCACATTCCATCTCTTGTATTCCACTGAGGTACGGGCATCCTGCGGTCATGTCATACTCCATTCTGGAACCTTTGGGAGCTCTTGCTAACTTCATGTTGGGCTCAGGGCATTTTTGAAAGAGGCGCAAGCTGTCAGTTGGATCGACCCCTACCTCAACATCAAGACCACCCCACCGCAACAGCATGGACGAAGGTGGGTATGCGAACGGTCGCAGCCATGCACAATTGCTGCAACAAATACTGCAAAATGAAGGCCCAAACGATGGAATATCGCGTGCAACATCTCCGGGTCTCAGCTTTACTATCAATGGGGGCGAGTCGGAACAAGAGAAGCGGTACCAGCCTCGAACCTACCCATATTTCAAGCTCCTACCATACAATGTCGAAGAGGAAGCAGAACGAAACGCCGCCTTGGAGGAGATCTTGAAGCAGCTCTACATTGCGATAAAGGCCGAGGATATCACACCAGGCGCCGTACATTGGACCAGGGAACTTAAGGGATGGCTGAACCTCAAGTTCGAAATCACCCGGACACTTCGGGTGAAGCTCGTCAAGCTGTATTACATGCTGACTTTTGCACCGGGTATGGATGCGACTGCAGCAGATAGATTTGAAAGCATGTTTCGCACACTTTTGAAGTAAGTCATGCGGCCGAGTCTCCTGCCAGCTGGACTAACATGAATCAAGGAGAAAACATTATCTTAAGCCTGGCGACGACCTGATACTTGACTGGCGGCCATTATGGAAAGAAATCAAATCATTCGTTCTGCCCTATGAGATGGGACCACACCAAGGAGGTGGACGAAAGCGAAGCCACAAGAGCCTTGTTGCACTATTAACATTTGCATATCAATACTTTGATCCCCGTGAAAGACAGGCTATACTAGATGAGATAGTACCATATTTCAGCACCTCAGAGGTCACTGGTGCTTTCATCGTTATGGGAACCTTGAACATGCTGATGCCCACTCACCCAGCACCAAACGAGCCCGGGCAATTACAACCCAAAGATTACCTCCCGACATATTTCCATATGTGGTCGCTTGTAAACAGGTCGAAGTCTTTTGATATCTTGTTTTTTGACATTTTCTCGCGGATAGCAAGAGACTCGCTCACCTGCAAGCATGTCGAATTTTCCGAATATGGAATTTTCACAAGAGACCAATCAGACCTCATCTTCACAGCTTTATTAAGGTTAACAGAAATCCCTGTTGGACAAGCAAGCTCGCCTTATTGTGGCCTGATTGATCTTGGGTCTGGCTTGGGTATGTATCTGGAAAAGGATAGGAAGAAAAACCCCTTGGGCTATTCTATCGCTCGATGGATTGTTATGTCATTATCTCCTGCTGCAATTGGCAAGCCTGGGTCGATACTTTCCAACCTAGAAGGCATGATGGAGTCAATTGACACATTCTTCCATCCTTCGAATCAAGGAGCATGGACAGATGTACTTTCACAGCTCGTCTTTCACTTGGTTGATTTCTTCGTCATGCGTTCGAACCGAGAAGAGAGCGGCGAAATGGATACTCCCCCAGAGCGGCGAATAAATGACGAGTTAAAGAAGCGATTTGTGCTAAGTTTGAAAGAAGTTGTATTCATGGGTCTTTTTTCCAAGAAATCCAAGCCCCTGACTTACTATTTTGGCGCATTACAAGGCCTGTCATACTTGGAGCCTCATTTGATCCTGCCAGGAGCCCTGCAGAGATTCTATCCTTCTCTGCAGGGTATGGTTGAGGTACATCGGTGCCAGTCATCTCTTTGCGGCTTGCAGATGACCGCCAATGTTATGTCCAAACACAAGGGACTACGTTGTCATATCACTGCGCTTTTAGCTTTGGCATTACCAGGTATCGATGCCAATGACTTATCCAAAACTCAGCACACTCTCAATGTCATACAAGCCGTGGCATACAGCATCCCTTTCGTGGATCTAACTAAAGAGCACGACGACGTCCACGATACAACTCTGGCAATCCAGTGGGTTCAGGGTGAGATGGAACGCATGGAGAGAGAAGGTCCAAATGTTCAAATAGACTACAGGACAGAACTTAGCGACGAGGATGAGTTGAAGATCCTTCGCTCATCTACGGCTGGCTTTGGCGAATTCGTCAGTCTTTACTCGGTAAGGTGTTCACTCTTTTGGAAAACCTGCCGGAAGCATCTCGAGTACGATCAGGGTCCCCGGAGGAAGCGGTTATCAACACGTTGCCTGCGGCGCTCACACCTTTATTCGCTGCCCTTTCGCCAGAGATCTTTGACATGGCATTGGAAAAGGTATCTAGCTTTGTGGGAGGTCACGTCGTTCATCAAGCTCGAGATGCCATGGCTTTCATTTGCAATGCTCTTTGCAAGGCCAACCCCGAGAAGACATTGAAAGTCTTTGTGCCCATGCTGATTGTCGGCATCCGCAACGAGATTGACTACAATGACGCTGCGTCGGACAGAAGCGCTGGCACCGATGTCCTACCTCGAGACCGCGCTCTCGTATGGCACATCAGCATGCTTAGCATGATCATCGTTCATGTTGGAGATAGTTTGATGCCCTATAAAAAGGAGTTATTTGATGTCGCCCTCTACATGCAGGAGAAGTGTCGAGGCATCCCAACAATTCATGTTTCGAACTACATCCACCACCTACTACTCAACTTGACCCTCATATATCCCGTCGATGGCGCGTTGTATGAGCCTGAAGTATTCCAAAGGGGTATAAACGCAAGCGACTGGGGCAGAAGTTTGAAGCCAAGTGAGTTGACTATCAACTGGCATCTACCATCTGATGACGAAATCACATTTGCCGTTGAACTATTCGAAACCCAAGTCAAGACGGCAGTAGAACGCTTGACAAATCTCATCAGCGACAAGCCGTCTATCAGCAGGAAAGGGAAAAACAAGGAATGGTCGGACGACGTCTCAAGAAATCTTTCTCAGCTACGGTTGATAATTTCAGGCGTAGCTACCCTATTCGACCCGAAGAAGGCCGCTGGGAAAACCGACGAAGAGCAAGACCAAGAAGGTGATAGCAACATGGAGGGCGTTGAGGAGCCTTCCGAGGGGGACAATCCGCTCGCCGAAGCTGCCGAGGACGAAGAAACGAGACCGCAATTTCACTATCGAGCTGGTTACCTGCTCGAAAAAGACAGTGAAACCTATCTCCACCTGCACAAGCTACGCGAAGATATAGGATATCTCTTATCGAAGATCCATGACTTCCTCTCCAATCATCAAGAGGATGACGTTGCCTGCTTCACAGCTCTGTATTCGGCATATCGGACCTGGATCACAGATGTTGGCAACGAGCGATCAGCTCACATGCTAGAGCGCGTGACGAGACTCTACGTTAGTGATGTTCGTGCCTTCAAAATTATTGGCCTCCGAAAAGAATATCCAAGGCCGATCTTGGTCAAACGTGCAGGAATATATCACTTCCAAAGAGCCAAGCACAATTCTTCTGCCAGGCATAAGTCAGATCTCGATAAAAAGCTGTTGTTACAACTGGCAGATTCCGCAGTTTCCCTGTACGCTGAAGTGCGAGTTAGTGCCCAGTCCGCTTTAGAAGCCGCACTGAAGAGCCTTGTAGGTGGGCGGCCGCTCGTCATCCCTCCGTTGTTAGAGAAATTCAAACTGGCTCTGGACTCCGACGACTTTGATAGAATCAAGGGTTGTTTGTATACTTTGCTCTTCGGCACTTTGACGAGAACCATTTCAAAGGATTGGCGATACGCTCCCCAATTGGTTGATCTTTATATTCGATCCACTTCTGTTGACAAAGCATCCATTCAGAAAGTTAGCACTCAGGCACTGTATGGAGGTCTAGCCGATTTTGGGAAGCCCCTTTTGCACTACACTGTCATCAATCAAGATTTGGTGCAATTTCTCGAACCAAAAGAGGATTTCACCTCCAGAATCGAGTCTAAGCATCGCCGTATCGTAGATCGAAGGAGCAAGGTGGAGTCAAAGAAATCTGCTCTGGCCCTGAAGCTCACAGAGACTTCTAAGCATTCGCATTGGAAAATTGCTGGCAGATGTACCATTTTTATTTTGAATGCCGGTCTTCGGATGCAAACACTAGCACCGCCTTCACTAGTTGAACTAGTCGTCTCGGGAGCTATCGACGATCACCCAGGACTCCGAAACAGCTATTCTGACTCATTGATTCGGATATTCAACTATATCGAAACTCGTGCTCTTTACGGACACAGCTACGAGAGGTACATCAGGGAAGAGGAGATACAACTAAACAAAGTCGAGGTGACCGTGCCGAAAGATAACCCCAACTGGACTCAGGAGTTTCTCGACGGATTTGCAAAGCCAGAGGTGCCCGAATACTATGTTGACCGAGATTTCCCCGGCTGGCTTGCATGGGGAAAAAGTTTCAAGGCGGTCACGGCACATCCAGTCGAATTTACAGACTTCGACGAGGTGGAAAATGCTGTAAGGAAGCAAATTGGTGATCTCTTGACACGTGATTGGTACTCGAAGTACTTTGGTTACATGAAACAGGAGCCGCGTGATACGAACGCGGATAGGTTCCGAGTTCATAACGCTGCACTTCTGATTTCAACCTTGGATCTCACTGTCAGGGGAAAATCAGCCGCTACGTTTGAAGACATTCAGGAGTTGATGGATCTAACCTATGAAGATGGGTCTGACAAACACCAACACCGCGCTACGGCCGAAATCATTGCTGCGCTTCTTACTTCCGTATCGGAGCGGCCAATCGAGATCAGGAATAAGGTCTGGGACTACGCTGTTCCGAAAATGCTGAATGTTTTTGAGGAAGGCTTGACCCCGGAAAATATCACCTATTGGATGACTTGTCTTCATATGGTTATCGGAGGAAAGGATCCTCGACAGTGTCGAGAAATATATGACAAGCTTGTCTCGTTCCGACTCGACATGTCATCGAATGCAGCCTTCAAGGAAAGTTCCAAAGTCCAGCTACTTGAATTCGCAATCCAGGACGCTGGGTGGCATTTCCGTTTTGATAAACCTATTTTGGAAGATTTCCTTGCTCATATTGATCATCCGTACAAAGCTGTGAGAGAAGCGATTGGAAGGACCATCGCAGGACTCTATCGTACACGATACTACGAGGCTTTCAAAGATGTTAATACCCTGCTAGAGGCTAACAAGGCATCTTCCTCAATCGGTATCAAGCCTTATACTCCAACCGAGGAATTCTCGACGACCCTCAAAGACGTTTTCAGCAGACTCGAGGTATGGCGTGGAGAACGAACTCCTGGGCAGCAGACTCCATCATCTTACACCTCAGGAGGGAAGACTGTATTGCTGTGGCTAGACACCACATTGCAATCATATGAGTGCACGCAGCTGCTTCCATTCTTCCCAGATGTCTTCATGGAACAACTTCTGCATATGATGGACGTGAAGGAAGATCCAGAACTTCAGCGTCTAGCATATCAAGTGTACCGCCACCTCCCAAACATCCCTTTCCGCGCCGGCGAGGATGGAGAATTCATCTCAGCTCTCATCCGTATTGGCAAGGTATCCACCTCATGGCATCAGCGTCTCCGTACCTTGATAAACATGCAAGTCATCTACTTCCGCCGCATCTTCCTCATCAAGCCTGCGCAACAGCAAGCACTCTTCGAAGCCGTCGCAGACATGCTGGAGGACACGCAGCACGAAGTCCGAATGGGTGCTTCCACCACCCTAGCTGGCATGATCCGCTGCTCACCCATCGCGCTCCGCGACAACATTCTATCCTCGCTCACCACCAAGTTCACTGAGGCCCTGAGGAAGAATCCGATGCCGAAGAAGAAGTCTGGTACAAGTACGCCGATCAACAGTAATCAGCAAGTCATTCGTCGGCACGCTGCTGTCCTTGGGCTTGGTGCGCTGGTCAATGCGTTCCCGTACGCGACACCGCCTCCAGAATGGATGCCGGAGGTCTTGGCGATGCTGGCGAGTAGGGCAGCAAATGATGCCGGGGCGATTGGTAAGACAGTCAAAACTATCCTGGCCGACTTCAAGAAGACGAGGCAGGATACTTGGGTCACTGATCAGAAGGTTTGTTTTTGTTTTCCACCATGTCTTTTCACTAAACTAACATGTTACAGTATTTCACACCGGAGCAGCTAGAGGACTTGGAGGGTGTATTATGGAAATCGTACTTTGCCTAATGGGAATGAGCTACAGATGCATAGGAAATGGCGTTGATGTGTATGAGATGATATGAGATGATGCATGGGCATGCTTTTCTTGCGGTGTGCTGGTGTGTGCATGGTCTGCGCAGCATCCTTGCATTTGCTTTCCGGTATAAATAAATGATTACCTTTTTGCATCAAATTATCAAGTACTCGCTATAAACTCTCCACGTGCTGCAAAAACAGCGCGAGTACAATTGCTTGCACTCAACTACTTGCACGCAGACACTTCGCCAGCACACCCACCCACCTTGAATCCCTGACAGGTTCCGGGACTCCTATAGTGAATAGCATAACCGCTTGCGTGCGCATTACTCTCAGCCGTAAGCCGTAAACCGTAAACCGTAAACCGTAAGCCGCAAAACTGCTCCGGATGGAATATCGAAGAAGGTACGTTTATTTAATTGATTACTTACATGCTATCAGAGTAATTCGCATTACTGCAGATGCAGTTGATTAACCATGGCTATATGAAGTAACCGTGGTCGTGGTCGCGCGGTTGATTCGGGTAGCGAACACAGGAAAGGGGGGCGCTGGCACCGAACCCATCGTGATCGTGATCGTGGCATAACTAGGAGCCCGGCTCTTGTCTCGGAAAAGAATATCGGATTCTGTGAACAATCTATTTGTTTATTCAAGAATAAATGAATGAATGAATGAATGAATGAATGGAATTGTAGCAAGAGATTCTGCGGGGCTTTCAGCTTGGCATATAAGTAAGTATGACCTGACCTCGCGGTCATTTAATAAGCTAAGTTGTAGGGAGTGAGATCTTTGTTGAAAGGCTGGGTGTGCGGGGTGTTGGT